>RAOO01000043.1:0-263596 GCA_009805345.1 Neurospora sp. FGSC 26628
GTCAATTGATCATTATCACCGAGACCAGTATTACGATTATACTTGTTGTGAAACTTTTGGCTTCACCGAACGACTCTGATAGTTTACTACCTTCAGCTATCTCATTTAGGCAGATCAGACTGCCGTTCGTCACAACTACCGTCCATTGCCGGGTCGCACTGTGACGAACGGCAGTCTGATCTGCCTAAATGAGATAGCTGAAGGTAGTAAACTATCAGAGTCGTTCGGTGAAGCCAAAAGTTTCACAACAAGTATAATCGTAATACTGGTCTCGGTGATAATGATCAATTGACTACTGTCGAACTATCTGACAATCTGAGTTCTCCAGTCGYCCCTTTATACTCCTGACACCTTGCCTTCCATTTGCCTTGATGGTGTCTGCTCACGATGGTGTTCTGCTCACCGTGAGCGTCTGCTCACTGTGAGCGCTTGATCACTGTGAGCGCCTGCTCACCGTGAGCAGCTCCTCATAGTGAGCACCCTTCGAGTGCTCCCCTGATCCAAACCTTGTCTTGGGTTACATTATCTAATCATGAGCGGGGCTGTTACGTCCCGGCGGCTTGGCCAGCCCATGCGTCTGCTTAAGTTCGTAACACGCACCCATACGGCGGCACCACGGTTCATTCGGAGACTCTTAGCCCAGACGGAGACAACAGACGGTGACAGACCATCAACAGGATGTTAACAGGTAGTTAATAGACTGTAGATAAACTGATGACGAGCTTCACCGGTACAACTGGCGATTATCGGGGTAGCTGCTAATCAACTCTGCTAAGAGCCTGCCAACAGTTTGCCTATCAAAGAACCACTATCCGGCTGTAGGGACGTTACACGTGTAGGATTCAGCCTACAGCGCCGACTCCCCGAGCCAACTGGCAACAGGTTACAACGAGTCCTTAGTGAACGCGGTCCAATTGGGATTAGTTCCGTGGGCTGCCAACCAATACACCAGTGCCACCACACACTCCCGGGTCTCTCCCCCTCGTTCGTCTCGCCCCACTCCGTCAACCCCTCGCTTTGCCTGCTGGTCGAGGTCGTTACCGCTGCGGCTGGTGCTGTCCCCGTGTCTCCCGCCACGCCCTACTCGAGTCATCCGCGGGAAACCCTCGAAGCGAAAGCATTTACTTATTTATAGTATCATTATCATTATAATCAGCACGACCTTTCGACGCTCCAACTTTCCGCTACTCTCATCTGCGCGCTGCACCGCCCGCACCTCCGGCGCCTACCTAGTTACTTCTAATCCGACCACTTCTGCTATCACTACAAGCTTCACAAGCTCGTATACTCCCCTTAAGCTACCCCATCACATTACCACGCATTTGGAAAACGTAATTCTTGCTCGAAACATTCAAGCCGCGCCGTTATCACTTGTATCAACTCGCTAGCAATATGGCGGACAAACCGGCGGCAAGTACTCCTCAAACTCTCATAATTGTCAGTATATATACCTTATGCTGACTATCATGTTAATCAACTGCAGAACCACCCGACTACGCCCCAAGCCGCCACAGACCGACAGCCTGTAGGCGACGACAAGTCTCTGAGCGACATCAGAAGATCGATGAAGAGCGATCCAGACGGACAGGGCATAAGTGGGTTGGGCTACGATGGCGTGCTCCGTACTTTTGACGCCGAACGTAATGTTCTCGACGCAGTTGGCCTCAACCCAGCCCAGATTAGAGAATACTACGATGGTCTGCCGCTTCCCGAGAGACTACGCACCGCCGACGGCCGCAACGTGTCCCGTTGGGACATGTTCCACCCCGATGCGGAGAATGTTCCGAAGAAGTTTACGGAGGAGGANGCCGCAACGTGTCCCGTTGGGACATGTTCCACCCCGATGCGGAGAATGTTCCGAAGAAGTTTACGGAGGAGGAGAAAGCCAGAATTCTGGCACGGAACGAGGAGATGGCAAAGCGTGGAGTCACAACCTGTGTTCCAGGCAAGTCGGCAGACGAGGGGGGATCGAAAGCTTAGATGGTGCCTTTTTCTTTTCGTCATTATGAAATGTTCATGCCAGTCACTTGCAAGCCTTGCAGACAGGCCACAGTCGTGCGATATTAATCCAGTAACCCAGCTCGTACTACTGGTTGCCTGGCCTTGGCGCACCGGCGTAGCCGTTCAAAGTCAGTAACACGCAGGTCTTGGAGGTAGCTCGTGTGGCTCTGGAGGCTCGGCGCGGCCCGCAGATCCACGCTAGACGCCTATCTCGAATGGATGGAGGTGTTGTCGCAGAGGCACGGGTTCGACCCGCGGTGTTGGTGGTTCCGTGTTCTTTTGTCCCCTTGTTTTTTAAATAGCTCTTAGCTACTTGTAGAAGTCTTTAGCTACGCAAGTAGTATTCTCAATAGAATATTCATTGTTCTACCCCTTATCTCGCTATTTCTTATTAATATAGGGGAATTGTTATGCTTTCTCGAAGCGTGCAGTGGCTGCGTGTAGAAGTCAAATGGGGCGCAAACGTGTGGCTGGTGTAAGTCTCTTGTGGTTTGCTGCTTTGCAAAAATCGCTCGTGTCACGGCGTAACCAGGGATGGGTACGATGTGCAAAGACTGTACTACCCTAATGGCTAACTTGGACTGAAGACAATAAGTTGAAGAAGGAAGGAAACCTCCAAAAGGGAAGGCTCGGTGGAGAGGACTGGGTTTTATACCCTGAACTCTGGGAGGGAGCCAGGCCAAGCCCAGAACCTAAACCATCTGAACCAAACCCGTGAATGGAAGTCACCCTCAATGGGATCTGTGCACGTGAAAGACCTTTGACGGTCCCAGCCGTCACAGCTATCACTTGTGCAACTAGGATATTTATTTGGGTTTGCACGCTTGTATCTAGTTCTCTTCCTCTTTTCTTCTTTAAAATCTTCTGTCATAGATAGTGCAAGGGCGCTAGAATGGAAAGTCGAAGACAAGGCTAGGATACTATCTATAACAGAAGATTTAAGGTAAGGAGAAGAAGAGGAAAAGAACTAGGTACATGCGTGCAGACCCAAATAAATACCCTGGTCGTATAAGCGACGGCGGGACCCACATGCGGGTCTTGTTGTTGTTGTTATTATTTTTAACGTCTACTTCCGCCTCCCGTAGGGCATGAGACGCGCCACAGCGGTGAATTTAGTGTACAAAGATAAGGACAATGTCCTGACACGTCGCGTGGCGCCCAGTGTCCCTATTYCATCCACCAAACCAGTAATCCGAGGGCAAACCGAGGCCTATAGCCAGTGTGCTTCACGTGCTGCCCATAGCGTAAACGCGGCCCAGCACCTCCATCAACCGCCCCGTGGACGAGCCAGCGATGTGGCGAAATCCGTAAAAACAAAGAAAAGACAAAAGAAAAGGGAAAATCCAAAAACGCTCTACTCCTCACCGCTCTCTCCNTCACGTGCTGCCCATAGCGTAAACGCGGCCCAGCACCTCCATCAACCGCCCCGTGGACGAGCCAGCGATGTGGCGAAATCCGTAAAAACAAAGAAAAGACAAAAGAAAAGGGAAAATCCAAAAACGCTCTACTCCYCACCGCTCTCTCCCTCGCTGTCGTCCCGCACGGCTTCCTCCYGCCGTCTAACTCGATGGACCAGCCTGTCCAAATCCGCCGTAACCTCCTCGATCTCATGGCCTTGGCCAACTTCTATCCCTTCGTCCCGTAGGAATCCGTAAGGTCGTCAGCGGTGCCTCCGTCGTCAATGTGCTTTTGCCAAAGTGTCTGGCGCCAAGCTTTCCTTGTGCAAGTCCACGAAAAGAAGTGGGAGGTCTGTATTCTGGCAATAAATCGTTGCCAGTAGATACCGATAGCAARGGAGAGATTCTCCCGCGTAGTCGCATCGCCTGTGACTGGGGAGACTGTGTACGCTTTCCTGCAGAAGAAAAGATGGAAGGGATTCTTCCAGCTTCCACAGAAGCATGTCAGCAGAGCGTCCTCGTGCTCAAAGCGTTCGTGGTAGTCCTTGAAATCACCGTGGCCAGACCTGGCCGCGAGGAGATGGTGTAAAGAGCATATGGCGGCAGATAATGGGCATGAGGCGATTGTTAAGCTACTTCTTGATACTAGCAAGGTTGACGCAAATTTTAAGAGCTGGAATGGACGGACAGCGCTACATATGGCGGCAGGGAATGGGCATGAGGCGGTTGTTAAGCTGCTTCTCGATATTAGCAAGGTTGATGCAGGTGCTAACCGGTTTGGACGGACAACGCTACATATGGCGGCAGAGAATGCGCATGAGGCGGTTGTTAAGCTACTTCGGCAATCATGTTTCCCCGGTCTGGGCCCGGGCCTTTCTCGTTCGCGGCAGGTGGGATGGTGTGCATCGATGGCTACACTGATGTTGTATCCTGTGCCAACTCAACAATAGCCAGGCATCGCCGTGTGAGAGTACCAGACCATTGACGCCCAACCTCCTTTCTTCCCTTGTCAGTCAACATGATATAAGAACGGCCTCCTCGCGGCTCGTTGCTGGCTGCAGCCTGTCTCATTACTCTCTCTTATTTCTCCAGGTTCTGCAGCAACCGAGAAACGACACTACCATGATCCTCCGTCGTCTTCTAGGGCTGGCCTTGGCCGCCGCCCCTCTCGCCTTATCCGTCGAGCTCACCGGCTATGAGTACATCGTCGTTGGCTCCGGCGCCGGTGGCGGTCCCCTCGCCGCCCGCCTAGCCATGGCCGGCCACAAGACCCTCCTGATCGAAGCTGGCGACGACCAGGGCAACAACATCAACGTCACAGTCCCGGCCTACAACGCCCGGGCTAGCGAGGACGAGAAGATGTCCTGGGACTTTTACGTCCGCCACTACCCCGACGACGAGCAGCAGGCCCGTGACTGGAAGACCAGCTACCGGCTACCGGACGGCAGCATCTACACCGGTCTGTTCCCGCCCGAGGGCGCCGAGATGCTCGGCACACTCTACCCCCGCGCCAGCGTCCTCGGCGGTTGCACCGCCCACAACGCCCTCATCGCCGTCTACCCCCACCAGTCCGACTTCCAGTACCTCGCCGACCTGACCGGCGACTAAGGCTGGTCGCCCGAGAACATGCGCAAGCACTTCGTCTCCCTGGAGGACAAGAACTACCCCAACGGTGGTTACTCGGGTCACGGCCGGGACGGCTGGCTCTCGACTGAAGTTATCCCTTTAACCATCGCGCTCCAGGACCCTCAACTCCTGTCTCTCATTCTCGGCGGCGCCTTCGCCCTCGGCAACATCACCCAATCACCCATCGACCTCGCCACCGTGCTAGCCGGCGACCTCAACGCCGATACTATCGCCCGCGACAAGGAGCCGGGCTACTACGAGGTTCCTATCAGCACCAGGAACGGCGCCCGCTCCGGCAGTCGTGACTTTGTCGTTGCTGTGCGCGACGCCCGCAACCCCGACGGCAGCAAGAAGTACCCGCTCGACGTGCGCTTGAACTGCTACGTCACCAAGATCACCTTCGATACCACTTACAAGACAGAACCAGTAGCCACAGGCGTCGAATTCCTCGACGGCGCACACCTCTACCGCGCTTCTCCCCTTTCTCGTAAGCGTGCGAGGCATATCCGCTGCAAGGGCAGGCCCGGCTCCGCCAAGGCCTCGCGCGAAGTCATCATCTCGGGCGGCACCTACAACTCGCCTCAGATCCTCAAACTCTCGGGCATCGGCCCCCGCCACGAACTCTCCCGTTTCGGCATCCCCGTTTTGGTGGACCTACCGGGAGTCGGCGGTAACCTGCAAGACCACTACGAAATGGCCGTCAACGTCAAAGTCCCCCAGAACTGGGCAGAGCTCGAGGGTTGCACATTCCAGCTCTACAGCAACACGTCCGATCCGTGCTTGGATAGGTGGCTGAACCCTGTTTTGGGGGACCGCGGAATCTATGCCTCTCCGGGGGTAGTGGCTGCTATGTTGTACAAGTCGTCGGTGACGACAGACGATAGCTACGACGTGTTTATTTTTGGCGGGCCGGTGAATTTTGCGGGTTACTACCCCGGTTATAGCGTAGATCTTGTAGCTGAGCATGACTGGTGGACGTGGGCTGTTTTAAAGGCGCACCCGCGCAACCGAGCGGGGACAGTCACCCTCCGCTCGTCGGACCCGTTGGACACTCCCGAAATCAACTACAACTACTTCGATTTTGGGTCAGGCGATTACGAGGCTGATTTGACAGCTATGCGTGAAGCCATCGGTCTTGCGCGCGACGCGTTGAAGAGGCAGGCCGTTAGGACGCAGGAGATTAGACCCGGCGCTGATAAGCAGAGCGATGGGGAGATTGAGCAGTATATAAAGGATGGAGCGTGGGGACATCATGCAAGTTCGACGTGTCCGATTGGGCCCGATGGGGATCCGATGGCCGTGTTGGATAGTAAGTTTAGAGTTAGAGGGGTAAAGGGGTTGAGGGTCGTGGACGCGAGTGTGTATCCGAGGATTCCGGGATCGTTTACGGCAGTTAGTACGTATATGGCAGCGGAGAAGGCGGCGGTTGATATTTTGGAGGCATTGAAGAACTACTTGTGAGGGCACGTAACGGGCGAGACAGGGCTGCTGTGAAAGCGTGATCCTACGATTGATAAGACAACAAGACTCGAAGTCACAAATCAAAGTAATATTAAGTGTAAGGAGGAAAAGGAAGCTGTCAAACGAGGGCATCACGGCTCTGGACATATAAGTCAGAACTGCCACTCGTCGCCGCCTTCCTAATCCGTACGGCTCATCAATAAGAACATGAGCCTCATTCCAATCACAAATCAAAGTAATATTAAGTGTAAGGAGGAAAAGGAAGCTGTCAAACGAGGGCATCACGGCTCTGGACATATAAGTCAGAACTGCCACTCGTCGCCGCCTTCCTAATCCGTACGGCTCATCAATAAGAACATGAGCCTCATTCCAACCGATGTGTCATGGTGGCCTGTGCTGGGAACCTGTCCAGCCATGCCATGACAGCTGCAGCGTTGTTGACGTTCAACATAGAATTTACGACTAAAGAATAAAACAAAAGGTAAGAGTTGCGCGCGCGGCTGACGATGGGAGATATGCTCCCAGGGCCAGATCCGCTGCGGACCCACTCTTCCTTATCTAATCTACAACCAATCACAATGACCCGTCTGGCCGGGCCATGACATTAGCCGTAATACTTCTACTAAATTACTATCCCTATATCCCGACAAATACTCCTAAATACCTTGACCATCTTTACAGGTACTTATATAACGTAATTAGAGGTACCCACGTCCACATTCTGTAATACAACCAACCTGTCACGGAATGCACTCGGGTGCCTCTTCCGGGACAAACTATATAAGATCACTTGAGCGACCGAATTGCCACCTTGGGTTACTTGTATCCTTTTGGAACATAGCCTAGTGGTGTAGTGATCTGCCAGTGCCGTGACACAACCTGCAAGGGCGCTAGAATGGAAAGTCGAAGGCAAGGCTAGGATACCATCTATGACAGAAGATTTAAGATGAGGAGGAGAAAAGAGGAAGAGAACTAGATACATGCGTATAGACCCGAATAAATACTCTGGTCGCTGTCCGCCAATCCCTTCACCCGCATCCCATTCACCTGCATGACAAACCTGGGCAAACAACTTCAATGGGCTTGGTTCCCGCCTCACTAGATACATGCGTATAGACCCGAATAAATACTCTGGTCGCTGTCCGCCAATCCCTTCACCCGCATCCCATTCACCTGCATGACAAACCTGGGCAAACAACTTCAATGGGCTTGGTTCCCGCCTCAGCAAAGACCGGCACCGTCACACAACCTACCCTATCGCTCTAAGCCCCTTTCTCCCTGACCCGGCGCCAAATGTACGGGTTTGCGTCCCCTCTTCGTTCCCGTAGCGTCTTATCCCTCACAAAATTCCATTCAAACCCCTCCCACTCTACACCACCCGCCTTCGCCCTTTTGAACACCACCACAAAATCCTCCACCTTCAATCTATTTGTCCCTCCAACTCCGGTCGGTATCAGCTCCGCCATGGGTTGGGCGAATGTCATTGTCTTTTCTGACCCTGTTTGTTCTGATGGGTTCTTGTCTTCGCGCAGCTCGCGGAGTAAGTACCCGTATCCGGTACCGTAGAAACGCAAGATCAGACCCCTTTGCTCAGCGGTTATATGAGGTGGTACTTATATCCTCCATGTCCCGAGGTTCTCCTTATATCTATCCTCATTCATGTTGCTGTTTCTTCTCTTCCTCGCTCACATATCCGTATATCTAATTCCTTTTCTTCTTTAGACCATTTCCCGCGCCAAACTGAAAGAGATGATGGACGCCGCCAAGTCCGCCGCCAACGGCGACGGGAACCAGTACGACATTCGCAACAACGAGACCCGCGGCGATGCCCTTCGCAAGATCCAAACGGCAGGCAGTCTGTCAATTTCGGCAGAACTCTTCGAGAAGATCTATTTGTCGCCCAAGACCCAGGTCCAGGGCAACTTGAGGAACGTCTTGGGGAATCCTGCGCCGATGTCAGTACACGCAATGCGCATAATAGAGTCCTGATAATATTGCTGACTCGGGCTTTCACAGTGGTCTCCTCGGTTTCTTGATGTGCACGTCTCCCCTCTCGTGCGTTCTCATGGGATGGAGAGGCGCGGGAGGTGGTGGTGCGGCGACCGTGTATGGATGCTCAATTCTGTCGATATTGATGCCCTCCGAGTTATGGCTAACAGGGTTACCTTTACCAGCGGCATTTTCTACAGCATGGGGGGCATAATGATGAACGTCGGCGGAATCCTCGAGTTCATTCTCGGAAACACATTCCCATGCGTTGTCTTCATGTCCTTCGGTAAGGGTCACGATGCTGTCCCTCTTGAGATCAAGCAAGACAACGTGAAACCAGTCTAATAGTCCGACCAAGGGACCTTCCTCATCGGTCTGGCCATAACCCTGACCCCGGCATACAACGCATCTACCGCCTTCGACCCATCGAACCCCATGAACCCAGGCTTCGAAACTTCGTTCGGTAGGGATCCGCCAGGACATGCACATAGACCATCGTCAACAGGGCGCTAATACATATATGACCATTGTACTGTACCAGCGTACGTCCTGCTCTTCATGGGCCTAATGTGTACCATATACATGATATGCGGGCTCCGGACCAACATGGTGCTCGAAGCCGTCTTCACCAACCTCACACTGGGCTTCTTACTCCTTGCCGCATCGGACTGGCAGTCGGCCAACAGTGATCACGTCCTCGGCGAGAAATTGCAGGTGGTAAGTACCTCGGCCTCCCTCGTTGCCTTCCCTGACCCCGAGAGCCGCGGCGACACCGTGACCGATGGCTGACGGCATGGTGCAGGCTAGCGGAGCATTCTACTTCATAGTTTGTCTCATCGGGTGGTATCTTTTCATCGCGCAGATGTTGACTGCGGTCGACTTCCCCTATTCGCTGCCTGTTGGCGATCTGAGCCGGGTTGTCAAGGGGCGATCTGAGCGGGGCCAGGAGTGGAGGACACGTACATCAAGAGACGCATGACGAGGAACAGCTAGCCGAGGTCGATGCCGACAGCGTTGCAGATATGTCGAGGCCAGCATGTGGAAGGTGGGAGGTGTGGTTGGGGGCCTGGGAGGTGTATAAGGTAGTGACGCAAGCGAACACGCCTATGGATGCTGGTGAGCCCAGAGACGCAAATCATGCAGTGAGACATTGTTATCAGGTTACTTGGTGTGGCTGATGGCTTGATGTAGCGATGGTAGACATCGAATGTGAGCAACGACGACACGTTGGCTATATTGGAGCCCAAGTTACTGCTACAACGCAATCGGGGGCCGCGAGACTTACTGTTGGAGGTAACGGGATGAGGCAGCACAAGTGGCAGTGAATGTGGGGGTGAATTTGGTGTATTGATTGAGTTGAGAGAGAGAGAGAGAATAGAGCAGGGAGGACGAGGTCCGACGTGGTTTATATACAGGATGGCTATGTGTGGAGGAATTCAGTTGCCCCGGCAACGAGTGTGGATATCAAGCCCCTTTTTGGGTAACTTACCACTTATTCGTAAGATTAGGTACACAATGTCATCAAAAGCCAACTGCGCCCGGTGGAATGCGGGAAATAAGCGCAAAGTCATGTTGTTTTCGTGTCTCTGGTACATCAAATCTTGGACTAGCTTCCACATGACCATGCCCTTCCCTTGGTTAAACGACCTGCGCAGCAACAGGAATGGGACTCGGAAGATGAACCGCAATGACCTCCACGCCGGTTTCGTCCCTGGCACGAAAACCGCTGTCCGACTTCTCTCTCAATCTTCTCAGCGCCTTGAACCCGCCTCTGATACTATCCGCCTCATGTCCCTTGGCCCTGAGAACACTCGTCGCCACCCTCGCGCTATCCCCATCATAGCAAAGAAGCAAGATTCGTCTGCCGCGAAGCAGATCTCGGAGCTCCTTGCTCGGCGCCTTGAATGTCTCCTCCAGCCTCTTCCAGAGAGACTCCAGAATGTACGGTTCAGAGAAGGGACTAGGCGTGTCCTCGTGGACAAAAGGCACATTGACCGAGCCCGGGAGGTGAAAGTCGTGGAAGTCGAGCGGCTGCCGGAAGTCGATGATGGAAGTTTGAGGCTGGGGCTTTACCTTGGACGTAATCGGCACCAGCGCGCTTGCCAGGGCGTCGTCCTGTGTGAAGAACAAGTCGAGAGCATCGGCAGGTTCCTTCTCCCATCTATCGTCGTACCTGTGAAGGTCCACCTTGGTCAAGTGCTAGAAACTCGGTTAATTTCCTGTCACACACCCCTAAAGACCTCTGTGAACTTACCTCGTTATGGATCGTGGGGAAGTACTCAGCTCCCAGCTTGTCAAAGTACTCGTTGATGTACTGATACGGCAGATCACAGCATAGGAAGACGCAATGAAGCTCGCCGTCCTCGCCCGCCAGCTCGGCGAGCGATCCGTCGGCCTTGCGCCTGGCGATGAACTGGTAAAGGCCCTTGAGGTTGAAGCCGGATGACGGACCGCAGACGAGGCCCTCGCGGCAGAGGCTGAGAGACAGCGAGAAGGAGTCATGCGAGCCGACCTCTTCCATGTGGTCCACGGATGACTTCCAGGGGAATTGTACGGGGGCCAGGAGCGCATGTGAGCGCGGGCCCGGAACGCGGTCGCCGGGTGCGGTGCATACTCTGTAATCATGATGCGGTCAGCTCGCGCTCCCCTCGACGACTCGGGCGACATGGACATACCCGACACGGTACACAGTAGGCTTGGCATTCTTGAAGTACGTTCCCAACCCCGTCATAGTTCCTGCGATACCCCGTTAGATGTACAGTCCCGGAGATGACTGAGCGTGCCTAAGGTACTTACCTGAGGTTCCCATTCCTGCGCATAGCACGTTGATATCCGGTAGCTGCCCGAGGATTTGCGGGCCCGTCCACCGAATGTGCGCCTTCCAGTTCTAATTCCATATCTCGGCGTCAGCAGCCGTCGGTATGACCTTAACCTTGTCTTTCTGGGGAACCAACGTCGTCATTGTTATATTGATTCGGGTTTATCTTGGAGTCGTCTTCCTTGGCTTGCCTCTCGGCAGCCCGGATGCCTCCCCGCTCGTCATCAGGCTCGGGTTGCGACGGACCGCCAAACAGTGTTCTGCCCACGGCGTCAGTTCAGACCGAAGTTGCAGGAATCACTGGCACTTCACCATACATGTCGAGGCCGAAAAACTGCATCAACCGGAGCTTGGCCGGGGATGTCTTGTTGCTCAAGTATGCTCGAACATCACGAAGATTGTGAAAGACGCGGGCGATCAGCGACATGGAAATCACGGTAGACCCCGAGCTGTACTCGATAACCGTCTGCGTCTTGCCCTTCTCCACACTATTCTCGAGAAGATTCAGAGCTTGCATGTGGGTTGATTCGTTAGTCCCGCCATCCGACGGCGGCCGTGCAGCAGGAATCAGGACAGGTTCACCAACCTGGCATCGATTTGACGTTATTTGCAGGATGCATCGACATCATCTTTGCGTATATGCGGACGCCATCCCGGCGGTACGGGTTGAGGCAGTCGGGTATCTCAACCAGGGGTAGCGGCGGTGACGACTCTGGGTGGAAGTAGCTCCGGACGGAGTCGGGTCCCCTGTACACGTTCAAAGGATTTGCCATGGTGGAAGAGCTTTGCTGTTGATCTGCCGAGTATATGAGAAGGTTTTGCAACAAAACTGCGGCATAAGCTTTTATAACAGGGGCGACTGCTCTAGGTACTGAAGTATCCAGGACTGGAGAGCATATGTACGTACATATCAGGCCAAGGGATCGTCATATTAGGCACGGCACTCGGAAAGGGGCAGCTGCTCACCCCTATGGAACGAGATGCATATCAAGCAGATTCTTCACGCCGACTGGGATCTCGCGCCTCCGGAGCAGGTCTTGAGCCTATTGATCCTCCCGAGACTCAGGCCCGAACTCGTCTCCCCCCACGCCAACACCCTTGCTACTGACGAGCTAGCATGAGCTGGGTAATCCGAGCATATTTCGTATATATGTATACCGATTATACTAGACCCCTTTTCGTCAGACCCCTAGACCTAAAAGTCGAAGACGCCACTGGCTAGTCTCGCCTGTCAAAAGAAGGCAACTGTCGCGCTAGACCTTGCCATCCGGGTGCACATGTGATCTTCACCCGCGGAGAAAAGGTCCCACCGGCAGCGTAGACCTTGATGGTTGCGAGGCACATCGACGTCGCACTACAAAAGTTGTTATGAAGAATACCTAAGGTACCTATCTAGCCCCCCCGTTGAATAATGTCGCTCCATCCCGTACCGACACCTCGCTTAGGTAATACTGGCAGCGCTTCATCGCTAGGATCCAGACCTCGCACTTCTTTTCGTGGACTTGCACGAGAAAGGCATGGCGCCAGACACTCTGGCAATAGCACACCGACAACAGAGGCACAGCTGACAACCTTACGGGGTTTTTACGGRGYGAAGGGGTGGAGGTTGGCCMCGGCCACGACATCGAGAGGGTYACGGTGGACTTGGACAGGCTGGTTCACCGTGTAAGGAGACGGGAGGAGGCTTTGCGGGAGGAGGAGAGTGAGAGCGAGAGCGGAGAGGAGTGATTTTGCCCTTTCTTATGTCTTTTCCTTTGTTCTACAGGTCCCGCCATATACTGGCGGCTCGCTCACTGGGCGATTCGACCGGAAGTGTTGGGCCGCGTTTACGCTATGGGCAACACGTGATTTACACTGGCAATAGGCCTTGGGTTGCCCTCGGGTTAATGGTTTTGGTGGACAGTTGGGGCACTGCTCCTATTTTTGTACGCTAGATTCACCGGTGTGGCACGTCTCANCTTGGGTTGCCCTCGGGTTAATGGTTTTGGTGGACAGTTGGGGCACTGCTCCTATTTTTGTACGCTAGATTCACCGGTGTGGCACGTCTCATGCCCTACGGGAGGCGGAAGTAGACGTTAAAAATAACAACAACAACAACAACAACAACCGTCTTGCCTCCGTCCGAACGATATGGATATAGGAGCTGGTGGTTCAGTTTTTTGACCCTATCACGCGATTAAAAGACCCGTTTCATGTCCTTCCCGCTCCCATAGATAAGCCGACATATCGCTTGACTAGTAGTTGGGTCGGTGACGACCAGCGAATCCCAGGTGCTGTATGTCCTTTGTCTTTTTTTTTTTTTTTTCTTCCTGCTTTTCTTTTGGCATTCATTTCCTTTTTCTCCTTTTTTTTTTTTGTTCATATTTCATTAGTTGTCTTGATGATGATGATGATGATGATGATCGAGAAAAGAGTTCAAGAAGGGGAGGAGCTCTTTGGGTTTCTCGTAGACCTTAAGAACTTGATGAACATGCGAGACGCTCACCTGCAAATACACAGTGTGTTCTCGCCCAGAATGGCTGGATAAAGACATCGATAAGACTACCAACGAGGTTTCTATCAAGAGAAAAAGAAAACAAAAAAAAGACGAGCGTTGTTAGTGGCTATGAATGGACTTTCTTCTAACTATCAATGTTTTTTTGTTTTTTTTCCCTGGACGCAAAGGGCTATAGTAACAAACACGTAATGAACCTTCAAAAGACAACAACAGTTAGTTCTGATTCAGTTGGTGATCGGTGGTAGGAAGGCTACTGTAGCAGCATCAATGCTCGTAAACACTAGATTCATTCATGTAAACTCCTCAACTAGCAACTGCTACTAACTGCAAACGGAAAGCTGTTCTTTCAAGCAGAGTAGTACAGAATATACTTCAAGCCTTAGTTGGTTATTTAACCTGTGATTTGCCTTATTGCTGTTGAGTCTAGACGGATGGATGGGGATATCTCAGATGTCAGTCCCTATCAACAAACGAACAATGAACAGCATCCATCCATCATCCAGTTTTACTCATCATTATCTGTCAAAAGAGAGGGCGTGGGCAGAAGTGCCATCCAACAACCACTTCTTCACTGAGTCGCAAACCGAGACTACAATGCATAGACCGAACACGTTACGGCCAGTACATTACACCTTGGGTATACTCTTATCACGCATCTAAGCGTCTTTGTTATACCTTTGAACCCAACCTCTAGGCAGTTCGTAAACGGAAGGATCCCTAAATGACTCTGACCGATTGATGTATTTTCAAATTATCGTGATCCCTATCACAGTTTTGTAACGGCCTTTTCTAGCCAAAGCGAGCCGTATTGAACTGTCCATGTTCGGTTTACTTTTACGACCACTTCGACTCTTAACAAAACGTTGCCAGGTCAATTCTGCTTTAGCTGTTATATGCTTCGCATCCACATGCTTTATCTTTATGTTGTCGCTCATATGATGGATATTCCTCCAATATTTCCATTCTCCCTTCTCCATGCCACCTCTCATCACTTTCTCACCCATCACCACATCAACAAACAGCAAACCACCTCCCCCTCCCCTTCCTCACCCCCCTGACATGTCTCTCCAACCTCTTCCCCTTCTCCATCACCTCCTCATCCCCATTTAACAAACCCCTTTCCTCCTCAAGACCAAGCACCACAGTCTCTACCTTCCCCCAATCCACCCTCCAATCTACTTTATCCCCTTCTCCCCCCGTTTCCTCTCTCCCGCCGCCATCATTATCCAAATGCATATCCCCCATCGGCCCCCTACTAACCCCCCACAACGCCTCCCACCACCCCCCACACCCCCTCAGGTCTAACCACTCAAGCCTATACCAAGCCCTGCTCAGTCTTCTCAGCACCAGAATAGCCTCCGACCAATCATTATCCAGCGAGTGACTATAGGGGCCTGTACCGCCGTATTGCACCCTCCCCCCCTGGGCGGTGACGAAGGATGCGTATTTGGCGTTGGGGGTGAGACTTGGTTCAGGCCAGTTGGCGAGGGAGAGGTGGGTGAGGGTGGGGTGGTGGGAGGCGAAGGATAGGAGGTGGCGCCAGGAGGGTAAGGGGTGGTTACCCGTAGGGGTGGTATGGGGGGAGGTGAACGTGGAAGACGCAAAAGGGTTGGGAGGGAGAGAGAGAGAGAGGTGCGTTAGGTTCGGGAGGAGGGGGCGGGGGATGTTGGGTGTTTCTGGTTGGTTAAACTCATCTTCTTCGTCGGCCGAGTCTTCCCAGGATTCTTTTAGTTCGGCGGTGTGGAGGGACGCGGCGGTGATGGTTTTGGTGGCGGCGGGTTTGGAAGGGAAGAGCAGGTCGGTGAGTTCGCGGAGGGAGAGGGAGGTTCCGATGGAGTGGGAGAGGTCGAGGTGGCGGAAGTCTTTGTTTGCGATGTTGGGGTCGAGGTATTCATCCTCTAACAGTTCGACGTCTTCATCTTCGTCGCCTTCTTGCTTTTGTGGAGGGAGGAGAATGGCTTTGAGATCTGCGAGGGTTACGTGGCCGGGGTCTTTCCAAATGCTGAGGTAGGCCACTAATGCTTCGCGGAGATGTGTAGGTAGATGGTAAAGATAGTAGTGACAATACTCTCGTTGAAAATCCCAGCTGCGTGCGAACTGTCGGAGAGTCAAGTCGATCAGACTACCTCTGGCTGGAAGGTACAGCTCAGGCAGCATGTGTTGGTCTAGTCGACGTCCGTCGGAGCCGGACTGACGAGGCACTGTGGAAACTATTCCGTGTGCCGGCCGATTCAGCCAGCTCTGTGGCGGGGCCGGACCAGGAGGCAGCCTTCTACCGGTGGCATCCACACGGGGTCCACCCCGGCCCCGACCCGGACGCGGCCTAGGCGCCGGTGTCTCGGGTAGCTGTAAGATGTCCCGGATGACCGGTGGCACCGTCGGCCGAACATCTAATGCACCTTGAGCATTGCTATTACTGTTCACACCGAAACGGCGCATTTCAGCGAGCAGCTGATTGACACCGCGGCCTTCTGATTCACCTATAGTCCAGTGTGTTAGTACAACAAGCCATGCTAGATACACTATGCCAGCCCTCTTGGCATCCATCACCGGTGTATGAACATGTCTGCCAAGGGCACCGGGCGAGGCTCGAGGAGCACGATGGCTTTGCGGGTCATGCACCCGCCCATTCACCGGATTAGACAGCCAGACAGGGGGTGGAGAGGGCTATCAGGGTAAGGCAAGGGATGAGAGGGAATGAGATGATGGATGGGTTTGACGGGCTACACAGAGAGGGTGGTGTAGCAGTTCAGGTAACGCACCATTGTGGCTGCCGGCGCCCGCAGCGGTGGAGCTCAATGAAGCTGGAGCAGTCGACTGCGGTTTGGAATATTGTTTGAAATGGAGTCTCTTCTTCGGCATTAGGTAACCCTGCAAGTGGCCTTCTCTTGTGCTTCGAAGCCCAAGAAACAAATCTTGAGGACTGCACGGGGACAGATATGTGGTGAGGCTGTAGTCTCCTGCAATATTGCTGCTTCTTTGTCGGAAACACGCAGCTGCTGATTCAGACGCCGACTGGACTTGTGAGATTTGCCTGCCGTGAGGTGACTTGGTACTTGGAGAATGTCAAGCTTGATGTTGATGTTGTTGTCGTGCAGCTGTGCTAAGAGGTACCTTGAGGTTGGGATGTAGTGAAGAGTGCTGTTGTAAGCAGAGAGGCTCGCAGACCGGATGAGTCGTCGAAACTGACCAATGCGCGTGTCCTCCAGGCAACGACGAGATGGGGCCCTGCAGGGCGGATATGGATCACGTCGTGGATGGCAATGGTGCAAATGACTGTATCGTATGGGATGGCAACTTCCATCGTATGCAAGGTATTTTGACTGGATCAGCTTGGGTACGTCATCCAACCACTCAAGTCCGAGATCTGGATGCTGATGATAGGAGTAGGTCTAGAAAGAAGAAGGAACAAGTCAAGGTGAGGAACGGCACGGGCAGGCAAACACCGAGGCCAAGACTTCTCGTGCCTCCGATGCCTCTGAGTGGTCCGGGCGCCAAACCCTGCCAAATGCAGGTCATGCTTCCGGGCATGGGGGTGTGCTGATGAGGCCCGTGCTGAGCCTCCTTACTGTGTACTGTGTAAATACCGTTGGCCAGTGTCCCATGGTGGTGCCCCATCCCGTCGCGGGCCCTGGCACCGCCATCATCGTTAGGGGGTGCATGTTTTGACGACTTGCACATTTCTCCAGCTTCTCTTTGGTGGCTTCACCTCCTGCCTTCTAGAAGCCACCCTCGCACAAAACAAACCCCGTGGACGACTAGCTGGTTTGAAGTGTCTCGTACCCTTACAGCTTGCAGAAAAGACCGGAGAACAATCCGGAAAGTGCCTGAGAAGCTAACCGTCCATGACCAAAGATCATTGTAATCCATTCGAATATTACCCCAGCGGAACAAGACCCCTGATGTCCTCATTATCTTCGGAATTCTTGTTTACCTTTTGCGCCGCCCTCTCCCAATGGGGATTAGGTTGGCTTCCGGAAGCCTTCGATAAAGCCTCAAGATGGGTGGCTTGTCTTGGCAGATTTGAGCATTGTCTTGCGCCGAATATTTGTCCGCGACTATTGCTTCAGATAGACACAGTCCGATGAGAAGGAAGACCCAAAATATCTCGGGCTTGCCAATCAAGTGAAGCAACTGAACGACGTATGCCAGCTCAATCGTCAGCTTGCAAGACCCCTGATCATGCTATCGAGAAAAAAGGGCCTCCATCCCGGATCCGACAGAGCCAGCAATGGACATGTTCCCGGGTGTTTTTCTGCACTTGCTGATTCAAACAACCTTCTGCATCTTCATATTGGAAGACCGACCGACCGACCAGGAGGGTGATGACGGCGAAGCGCCTATGAGAGCCCCGGCATGTTCGCGCGCCCTGATCGGACTGTGATCTCGTGTCCGGACCTCGCATGCATTAAGAACGAGGCGCCTATCCCCTCTCATGATCCGTCTGCCGGTGCTATTATTAGTTTCCAAGCCAGAAATCCTCCCTCCTTAGAGTATCTTTACGAATCGGGTGTAAAGGGTTGCCCATCTTCCGTATTGTCGTGGTGCCATGTTTGGTGAGTTTCGAGGCATCAGGAGGTGTCGCTCCGACGGGATCGTGAGCAAGCTGCCCCGACCAAGATATCTCTGCATGGCAGGCATCCATCCAACCTTTCCGTGCAGGTACCAGCCATCACGAAAGATCCCGTTACCTGATAGTGTTCCACAGTCTATGCACTGGGAGGCAAAAAATGGTCTGGACTTTGGGAGGCATAGCCGTATGCTGATTGCATCTTTGCTCACCTGCCTTTCTGACGTTATCAACCATCTCCATCGGCTGCTTGTCCCTCCGACTTGGTGGTGACTTGCGGACTCCGAGACTTCCGAGCCAAACTGGGCAACGCTAGATTGCTGGTTCATTTGATGATAGAAAAGTCAGGGTGGTTTCTGAATCTTGTCTCACCCCAATCCACGGTGGACAACAATGGGCCAACTGACGCCCAGCCCCTGGGCAATCCCAGACAGCCCATTCAACCCCCAGCATGCCCACACAAGACTTCTGCCATAATCGGAGACACATCGGCGCCGTGTTACGCCCTAGACCAGTTTGGTGAGACTAGCAGTTCCCTGACAGCAGGCCACGGCCTCCCATGAGACAAGCAGATCATCGTCCGATTAATGTGTCAAGCGTAAAGTTCGAACTGAAAGCCTGTCACACATTACCACGGGTCAAGTGGGGAATACCATCGAGTAACCGTGTTCTACCGCCTTGAGCGACATAGCTGACGGGCCGAGATATGAGGCGTGTAGTGACATGCTTGTGGGACAGGCAAATGCGGGTGCGGTTTCGAGACAAGCAAGAGACGCAGAGGCCGGAGACTCACGGGTCTTCACCAGGCCCATGAAATCATCAACTTAAGACTCCACCCACTTCGGAGTATGCGCCACGTAGGCACCCAGCCGGTCTGAGATCATCATGGGGACGGTATTTCGCTCCTCCAGGAAGCCTGCCTTGCCAAGCTCTTTCTTGTGATAGCCTCCTTATCCACCTTGGGCTAGATCGAAGGAGCCCACTTCGGTCACGGCATGACGCTTGCGGCGGTGCAATCTATGGTTCGTCTCGGCGGGGCATTCGGTGGCAAAAGGATGCGGTCCTGTCTGTCGTGGCATAGTTGAACAAAAACAAAAGTCTAAAGGGCCGGATGCGGAAGGGGTTAGCGATCGAATTTGGAAGTCGTAGCAAAAACAAACCTAGATTCGGAGACGAAGGTCATGTTTGAGCAACCTCTGGCAAACTCAAATTAGCCCGAAGTGCCCTCAAAGAGCGTCCAAGCACCACAGATAGCCCCTGGCTCGGTAGTTGTAGCGGTCGTGGACTGAGGATACCCGTCTGCAGCGACTTGCGCAAGCTCGGGTATGTGGTGACCGCTCCCAGGAGGGTGGTCTCGTACGAAGCTCCTTATTCTTTCCAGTCCATGGCCAAATTGCGGGAGGGGAGCAGGACCCGGGACGAGAATGCAGACAGCTTCATGCTTCGACGCCTTACTGCCGTATCAAGTCAGTCGCTGAAAAGAACGACCGGTGATTGCCCGATTGCAACGACCATGACGGAGATGTCGATATGAATGCACGTACCAAGCGTCGGGATGTGTCTGTCCAGACGTCGGAGTCGAGTTGGGGTGGGAAATGGAAGACGCTTTCTGTGGAGAGGCGGCGTAGTTACACCTGCACCCTTCTTGTTTGTTGATTGGACAATCTATAGCCCCTTCGAGTAGGCAGGCAACCGAAGCTATCGCGTTTGGTAAGGGTGCAGTGAACGCATCGTATGTAAGCTCTGAAGCCTTTCTGTGTTTTCGTATGTCTGCCTTTCTCAACACCTTGGGTATGGGGCTGGAATCTCAGATACCCATGATATCAGTAATCCGTTGATGATCATTCGCAGGGGATTCCGGTCATCCTCGACGCCAAGTCCAGTGATGTTCTTGTCGACTGCAACGACCGAATAACAGGCCCAAGGATGTGAATTGTCACTGGAGTCGAGCTTGATTAGCAGTATTGAAGACGCGCAAAGGACCTGTTAAACCGAGGGAAAATGACACGTCCTGAGATCTGACCAAACAATCTTCAAACACCCTCAGGCCACTGATCGCGGACATACTGCCTAGCACTCAACCATTAGGGGCCGTGATATGTCCGTTGGACACCAAGAGCACGGCTCATCATCTTACCTTTTGTTTGGGTGTCATGTAATGGAAAGGTTTCTTATAAGCCCTCCATGTTAGCTAAGCTTGTCACATTCTGAGACTCAAGACAGCCATTGGGTAGACTCGCGGTCTGTTTCCCAACCCATTTTGGGGCCCAACTTGTGCCGAAGGACTTGATACCATCAAAGCGTGGTGTTGTACCGGCCGTGACGGCTATGTACCTGCTCGTACCGTTTTGTTGAAGATGCCCGGGAACCTCGGGGAACCAACCGGAAAGTGGCTTCTCAGTCCTAGATAGGCCAAGCAGCTCATGAGTGCCTATAGCCAGGACACAGATGGGTCACACTCATTGTACCTCTAGCAGATATGCCGGCATGTGCTGAGGGAGCAACTGTTTGTGCCTAACAGCACATACAATATGCCTGTATGCCTGGTGGAATTTCATGATTCGAGCGCCAAGGGCAATAGGCAGGCAGACGGCAAGCCCTGGATGACGCTCTGGACTGTCTCGACTCATCAATGAGGAGACAGCATTAATGTCTGCATAGCATCGCGTCACATCCTGGTCCAGCTTCACACCCTCTGGAGATGGAATGGCGAACCAACCAATCGTCGCCGGTGAAGCAACCGCCGGGCTGGACAGAGACCTGCGACCGGTGAGGACAGATCATGACGGATACCTGGAAAAGCATCAGTGAATTGTCAGTAGTTCTGATGCAGAAGCTGATTGGATCCGGTCGATATCTCGTGCTGGGTAAAGGTTTCGGGCATGAAACAGCATCCACTGCTAAGGCCCAGTTCGTTTCCGCGTTAACAAGTCTGGAGAAAGGCTGCATTACTGTGCTTGAGTGCATGATGCGGACCAAGCACAGTAATGCAGCGTTAAAGCATGCCAAAGATTCTTACTGAGGCTCCTTACTGCTCTGTGTTCGTTGGTACTGAGGTGTCTCGCTGGGCTGTAAGAATTGGAGCGCTGTAATTATAGGGGGTTGAGCGTTGTGGTACGCTAAAGACCTGGGTCCGTACCGCGTTATTCCATGGTTCTCGAGCAGTCTGGCAGTAAGCAGCGCAGTACGGATTCTGGCCCTCTGATTGGTCAAATCGACTATTTGGAGTAAGTGCAGGTGGTTGCAGCTCAGTGCAGCGATTTTTGAGCCGAACGCAAAACGAGGGCAGTAACGCAGCACGCTACTGCGACCCGAACACTGCAAAGACTAACGTACTAACGCGTCAACGAACTGGGCCTAACAGCTTGTGGTGTGATTTGAGGGCAGGAGTGTTACCCCATACCTCTCTGCCCTGCCTCTTTTCTCGACCAGACTGTACTCGTCAGGGCCAGTCACGGAATTCGGAAAGGCAGGCAGGCCTCAGCGGCCAAGTGACACTGGCACCCCATACATCACGAGCAGGAGCATGGGGGCCGAAGCGGGTGACACGGATTCGCAATAAACTCATTTGTTCCATCGCAAATACCGAGAGAGACAAACTGTGCGACAAGATGAGACCAAGGAGCGACTTCCTGCGCTGGCCTGACAGGAGCGAGTGATTTTGTGGCGAGATTGGAACCATGGGCGAAATGGAATCGATGGGACTGAGTGAGGTGATCATGAACGGGAAGGAACCTCGAAGTCTTATTTCCCCCTCGGAACCGAATCGGGGAATCTGGGCTGCAACTTGTCGCAACAGAGATGGAAAGCGCCCCTTACCTCCTCGATTTTGTCCCGCGCTCTTTCCCATTCAAAATTCCCCATCTCCCCATGTCCGTCGATGAAAGTCGAATTCAGTTTGCAAAGCCAGAGAGGGCAGTCGCAGCCAGAGCTGAGAACAAGTTATGTGTGCCTGGAGCTGGCACTGTGAGGACGAAGCCGTCACTTTCCATGTGACTTGGTCCAAGTCTATCCAAAAGAAAAGGGGTGCTAGAGACATGCAAAATAAAGTACCGCGTCCATGAAGAAGACATGAGTTCACTCTGCGACTTCCATTTCATGGCTCTCTCGTTCTGAGACCTCGACCGGTTTGACGTTGAGGTTCTCGAAGTGGGTCTTGAGTAGTCACGGTGCGGAGAAAGAGCCAAGCACGCCAAGATGAAATGGGTTGGCAGTGCCCACTCAGGATGCGAGGAGAAGTGGAGACAATGTCCAGAGTGGGGGTGCTCTCGGTCGGCAGGTTGTCCCCTGTCGCCTTGTCGCCGCAATGGAGGGAAGGAGCTTGGCGTTGGTTTTCGATCGAACTTGTCCCATTTCAACCATTCTCTGAGGTTCTCTCATCAAAGTCTCTCTTTCGAATGAGCCAATCGTTGGAGGGATTCCATAGCAGCCGGTCTTATCAGCCATGAGTCTCTGAACCTGAGTGAGGTAGAATTTCTCGACAGCCTTCGTTTCGACCACCACCCGTCTCGGAGGACGGATGATGCTGACTTGCATGTTCTCATCCTTCATGGATGGGTGATCTTCGTCTGCTTCTTCGTCCATGGTGCCTCGCGACACGTTTGGATTTTCGGATCAACATGCATGGGCGATCAGCTTCCGGAATCTCGGTCTCTCTCATCTCCTCTCTCTTCAGGCGAACGTCAGGGTAGGCACCCGAGCGGAATTTTCGCTTCATACAAACAAGGAACCAACTCATCTCTAATCGACTTTCTAGGTACTCTCGACGCGATATAGTCTCGTTGCGACAGTGGCTGCACGACTTGTGTTACTTCCAGGCCATGACCTCTGCATTCGGTTGGTTCATTCGCGTGGACTGTGGTGGTCACTGAGAAGATGCACTGCTGAAGAGGGGAGACAGCCAGAGCTAGCAGACTCCGTCGTCTCCAGGGCAGTCAGTCAGAGTCAAACAGGTACATACAGTCCCAACCCGGCCTGACGCTGACGCTAATTCCCACTAGAAACCATGTTGCCAATGGGCTTGACTAGAGGTGTCAAGTCCGAATATCTTCACTTTTATGGCGTGCTGCAACTCGGCAGCGCTTTCACCAAATCCACCCTTCACCATTACCATTATCATCGCCACCATTGTTGCTAAACCGTCGTTGCAATCCATGTTTTCCACGCAAGGACCCTGGAGTTGTCAAAAGCCGGGGAGTGATGTGTCACATGGCACAGATCTCTTTTGCAGCGAAAGAGGTGTGGGAAAACATGGGGTGCGCCAGAACCAAGCCCCGAGGGCGTTTTTTGTGTTCCAACCATCCGCCCAGCAGGCTTGCAGACTGCTTAACTGCCATGCTGACATTGTGTAGTACTGCTGCCCTTGCTGCCCTTGCTGCCCTTGCTGCCCTTGCTGCCCTTGCTGCCCCTGTTGCTAGGCTGCCAGCCTGCTCTGCTAGATTCAGGTGCAGTGTTTCTGAAGGCTGATGTGTGGAATGGCCCATGAAACCGGCATTCAGCGCATTCTAGAAGAACAAACATCTGCTGCCCTCACAAAACCTTTCGCTTTGTGCGCTTCTTGTTTGAGCCGGAACCTGGACGCCAACGCAACCTGAGCCGTTTCGCTGAGCGGCCCGAACCGATCGCTGAGGCAGTCATGATACCGGTACTTCATGGAGGAGAAGACCTGTTTCCATAAGCTCTTCGTCTGCCAAGTCTCACCCGCTTCCGTATGGTCAGTTTTCCACGACTCCAAGAGAATGCACTACAGCAACCCTCATCCGAAATTTGCTATCGTCGAAAACAGGAACGCAAAGCCATGCCACTCACTCTAATTACCCCGGATCAGCTAGGAAAACGACCTGCTTCCTCAAGGACAAGCAGTTCTTCCGAGTACCTCTATTGTCATCCTGTGCAAGTCCTCAGCCAATCGCTGGCCGAGCCTGCCTGAACCCCCCGGGTAGCAGGCGAAACGGCCGAAAGAATATCTCATTTGAAACAATTGGATGAACCTCTTGCCCCCTTCCGTTTTGGAGTCATAGGAGCGCTCTACGCCAGCAAGCCTAGCGCCAGCCTCGGGTTTGGTGGCTGGACACATGCATCTATTCGAAGAAAGACGGAAACCTGCACAAACGACCTCCTGCCCTTCGTCCACTCACCCCTTTTCTCATGGATCGGCAGCATCAGCTCATACTGGCCACGCGATAGAGCAACGATCAGATCAGCAGCGGCAGCAGCAACCAAGGAGAATAGTACCGATACGGCCAAGTCAAGCTTTTGGCGAAGGGGGAAAAGAACGGCCGAGCGGTATTTTCGTCCGTGCCTCCCAGATTGATCATTCGTCCCCCCCTGCCCGTCGTCTCGCTGGACCTTCAGTCATGGGGCACCAAGGGTGGTCCCAACACAGTAGGACATGATTGGACTCCAATGCTGAAACGGGCAAATCCCATGGATCATGGAGCAAAACAAACTTCCCTCAGCCCAGCTGCTGACCTCCCTACCGCAGAGCATCCCCTTACTCGTTTGGTCTTTGGCGTGTGGGGGCAAGAAAGAGATGGGACACCGAACACTACCTTTGCCGGGCCCCGGGAAGTTTGCATGCTCTCTCGATGGCGTGCATCACGATCCCGGTAACGGACGTATCGCCCGGGCCACTCCAACGGCTGTGTCTGAAGAGGTGCCCATACAAATCTGCTTGTGAGGCTCCACGTCGGGATCGTGGCCGAGAGGTTCTTGGAAACAGAAAAGAGGCATATTTGGACCCGTGTCTCGAAGAGGAGCTACATCGTCGACTGTATACCTCACGTGTCGGTACAAGGGGCCCCGCTCCATCGAGTAAGACAGACCTGTATGGCCTTGATTTGGTTTCCCTGCAAGAGCTTTGTTCGGCCGTTGCCGAACACGTCAAACCTATAGGGCCGAAAGCTGAAGGCGTGCTGCATTTCTGGACTGGGCCTTCAGCTCTGCGCTGGCACGTCGTTACTGCAATACGGAATTTCCCTTCCTCTGGCTGACAATGTCTGGTCCGTTGTGGGTTGGACCTTGGCCTGACCCTGTTCTCACCTTTCCGCCTCTTCATCACCGACGCCTGACTTTGAGTGATGCAGGCAGTCAGCCAAAGAACTGCGCAGGCGAACTTACTGCAGCAATCTACCCTGATGAAGCAGTACTGGGCTTGAGGACTGGGACATCCGATTAGGGTGGCAGGATTCCATCTCTCAATGGCCCAAAGCCTGTCAACCGTCTGCACTTACCCGTCTCTGGGGCATCACTCCTTGCCCGGCGGGTTTCTCTTCAAATCAAAACAGATGTTTGTGGCGCATTGTAGAAGTCCTTGGAGGGAGGATACGTGCATACCCTGATGCATAGAAGACGAGGTTTCCAAAGAAGCCAGCAGAGAAGCGATTTACCCTGGCGCGGAACCTTTTGATACCTCGACCTCAAGATTGCGGATGTTTATCGCTGGCAAATACGGGCCCTTACGGTATTGCAACGGATACCACTCAACATTTCAAGGTTAACAATGAGGTAAGTGAAAGATCAGGACCTTTTGAGGCAGCACCATCATGACAACATCGCCCAACTGTCACCTCACGCAGATATGTTTGGTGGATTTCTTGTTTCCTTTCCTTGCTTGCCCAAGAAATGCGTATTGCCTTCTTTGTAGAAAGCACATCAACTGTATTGACATCCCGGTCGACGATCAAGTTATCGATTAAGACAAGAAGAAGTGTCGGTTTGTGACTCGAGCGGCCCCCTGCTTTGAAGTCTTGCGTAGTGTTTTCGATTCAATCACCGGAGTAGGCTTATGGGGGACCCTCTACCCAGACTCACACGTGGGCTTCCACGGGTCATCATACTCTCTGGCTGCTACTGCATAGAATGCCAACCAAAAGCGCGGTCCACCTAATCGCCTCGTCTGAGGAAGGACATCAGGCTGTGTCTTAAGATTAAAAAGACCAGGGACTCTTGACTTCTCTCCGCATCCATGTGTCCCATCGTCGTTGTCTCAAACCCCTGCGCTACCCATCTTGTTCGTGTTTGAACTTAAGAAGGTATAGTTATCCCTTCTGACCATCCCGTCCTGCATCGATCTTTTGGTTTTCCCTTTACTCTACGAGCTCTTTGGCGTTCTGAGAGCCCTAGCCTGGAGATACACACATACTGCCTGTACGACTCACCGCTGTGCTGGACGTACTTCCGAACGAACTCCCGCACTCCTTTCGCTCTTCTTGCCACCTCTGTACGATCTTCTTCAAGCCACCGCACCCGGGGTCCCATCGAGGGCACTAGAAAGCCACCTATTTGCGATCCTGCACTCGACCAGATTGTACGGCGTCATTGCTTTGGTTCATCAGGTGAAGACGCGCTGGGAGCAGCCTAGAATCGCGGTCGCCATCGTCGCTCGGAAACATACGGTCGAGGAAAGTTTCTAAACAAGTTAGCCACAGCTACGGCACCACCGAGCGAATCTCCAGAGCGAATCTTTTTCCCGACCTTCACATCCCCGCAAGATCATCGGCAAGCCTCTCTTCTACCGCGCCGTATTTTCCGCAAGCCATAACCTGGTGGTCAGCCGACGTACCCATCTCGCAAAGATACCAGACCAGAATCTGAGGGACAAGACAAGTTTCGAACAAGGTGAGCTGAAGATGACGAGGATCTCAGATAATGTGTTTCCGCAGCCTGTCCCTCTTTTTTCCTTCCCCCTTTTCCTCGCTGTCGGCCGGAACCCTGCTTGGAAGGACCGATAAACCCGGGGTTGTGGTTCCCGGCTGCAGCGACCACTCTTCCTGCACATATTATCACTTTGAGCAATCGGAGCGGACATTGGTCACGTAGGACAAGAACTGATCCCGACCAGGCACACACACTTCTTCTCTCTGACTTGCATGTTAGTGCATCACCCCTTCTAAAACGCTGTCCGTGATGGCCTGGCTCCAAGTCCTCGCTGCGATACCACCAAGATCTTGGGACATCGAGCCAGCTTTGGGGGGCTAGGGGCAGAGGTCGGAAAAACAAGACTGCAGCTCTCTCCAATAACAACATGTTTCTATGGATTTGGAAGAGAGCTTCGAGCCTGGATCTCGTGAGCCCTGGCTACAGATTCAGATTGCGTCTCGGGCCATCTGGTCCATTCGTCGCTTGCTGTGCCAGCGGGCTTGCCCTCTCGCTCCCTGCCCACGTTCCTGCCCGTGCCCTCCATCCTTATATATCAAGCTTATACCGAATCTCCCTTCGTCGAGTAGCCCAACGACTTGATCAGTTATGCTAACGGGACCCTTTTTTCCATCGTTAGGTTATAACGACGCAAGCGCCAACCGCAGTTTTCTCGTCGCTGTACAGGGGGTGTAGATTGACCGCTTGGCATGACAGGGGCGCATATCAAGGTCAGTCAACCAATCAAACCCTCAACCAAGTTTTAGCAAGCCACATCGGGAAGAAATACACTCTGAGCTGCTGCGTTGAGAACCAAGAGGATGAAGAAAACAACAGAAGATGGAGAACAAGAGGAGGGAGAGGATGAGGACAAGCAATGGAATCGAGGCATGACCTTTGGATTCTCTTTTGTCCGGACACTCGCAACTTGCTCTCTTTTCCTCTTACAACTCGCCTTGGAGGTCTGACTCCCAATTGGAGCGCGAGATGGCCTCTCTTTTCCACTACCTTTTGGGGCAGCACTGGCACTGTAGCGGAAGAGATTCACTGACTTACTCCCCGGAGAGGGGGCTTGGTATAGGGAACGCACTCACTAGCGAACTTTCTCACGCACGAGCCTCGTATGAATCCGCCGCTTTCAAAGGTAAATACGCACTCCACCTAGTTCACGTTTCTTTTTCCTTTAAATTCTTGATACAACATGGTCTTGTTTTGCGTTGCCCGCCTATCCCATCCGACCCTTGATTCTTGCGGCCACTACGGCCGTATGCAGCACCCTGGACCCGGACCTGGACCCTTCGGCGATCGAACCAGACGATAGCTATCTGTACGGCATGCGAAATCTTACACGGCTGTACCGGGGCCAGGTTGATGACATCAATATAAGCGCAATCAAGACGAATAAGCCGAGTTTTCCACAACAAATACGCGGCTAGTCATAGGTGAAAAACAACGGGGTCTTTCAATGCTGTAGCCAGCGGCGGCGCAGGCGGAAGAAATGAACTATGTTCAATCCTAGAGGTTAGTGAAAGGCAGTTTTGTTGATCATATCCCTCACCTCCTGCACAATTTTCACGTCTTTCGGCCTTTCCCGGCTTTGTCTTGATCCCTTTTTTCGACAAGGCTTGCACATCGACTCCATACTCGGCCGCCAGTGCGTTCCATTCCGGTCTTCTAGCTCGTATTAGTCCGGCCCACCAGGTCGGTCTTGCGGCCGCTCACAGGCTATGAGTTTTCCTAAGCTCCAGACCTCTCTAGTTTTTGTCTTGGGCAAGCGCTCTCGGGCAACGGTTGGAAGATCTGCACTGGATACGCCATCAGAGAATCAGTTCAAAGGAACAAGTTGATGCAGCTCTGGACGCGTTTTGTACGACGGCAGGGTTCCATCCCGATCGTTTGAGGGGCAACCCTACGAAGCGAATCCTGTGCTGCTCTTGTTCCGACTGGTCTGGCCGGGCCAAAGACGGCCAACTGCAAGCTCACTGTTTAGGACTCGATGTACCTCTGCATGGCAGGCGGTACTTGCTTGTACCACTATGTGTGTACTTGCAGTCCCATTAACCATCCTCTCTGCCTGTCAGCCTGCCTCTTGTCTCTGACTCCCCTGTTGCCGTTGCGCGGCTGGGGACACTGTCTGGTACCGTGTACCTAAGCTTTGCTTGCATGCACCCCAAGACGGAATGAGACTGGACGAGGCATGGCAACAACAGTGCAGCTCAGCGAGCAAACATCATGTTGCCTCCCACTTTGGACCAGACGATTTGCTTCCCTACTCTATCCCGTCTTCGAAATGCCTCGAATTTTTTCATTTTCCCTTCCATTGGCACGTCTCGCTCCCGTTATGCCATCTCCCTTCCAGCCCCCTTGTTTCGTGAACGATACCTATCACCGATGCGACTCGTTTAGGTAGCATTATAGCATTTATGGGGACTGTGGTGATCATTCGCTAACACTTACTATTGCGGCTTCTTTTAGGCTCTCCAATCAATCCCGATGGCTCCTATAGCCCGGTAATGGCTATGGTCCAGGAACGGCATCATCACTTGGCTCAATGCTCCTCCAGTCGTCTGGCACCGCATCCATATCCGCTTACATAGCTGATGGGTACATCACCATGAGCTTCTTCAAGCCGTGCCACAGCCGTCTTGTCATGTTGCACCCCGCAGGACCGATCAGGACCGCTCAGTGAACACCCTCCCCTGCCTGAAAACGGCAGGCAACTAATTTGTCTTTGGCTTTTCATTAAATCACGCCTTGCTTGATTGCCTCATCTCGCTCCTGCTTGCTGTCGGACGGAAGACATGGGACAAGAGAGGAATGGAAGCATATGACATGCCCAGAGAATCAGATGAAACTAAAAGTCGCAGTCCGCAAAGAAATCTGACTGACGCTATATTTTTAGCAGGACTTTGGGCCGTCTGCCGAGCTTGACTACGGTCTCGACATCCCCCCAACCACAGCCGACATGCGGTAAGTAACTACACTACAAGCTTTCTTACGTTTCGATACATTGGCTGTGTACTATCATTCTCTGCTTCCCTTCCTTTCTGCACCCTCGTGAGTGCAGGATTAAATCGCGTCTCGGTGCCATTATTCACACTGGCACTGTCCGTCTTCTGCATCACACGGTGGTAGTATTGACAGTGGGTGGTCTGTCAAGGTAACTTTCGGTTCGTCTCCGTACCTTGCCTTTACCTCACCGAAGTATCATTTTCACGAACTGTACAAGGGCAGCGGACTGGTTAAACATACCGGGCATGGTGTGTAGTTGTCCTGCATTCTACCCGGTCTTTTTCCTTATTCCATCATTCTTCAACACCAGTGGGCAGTTAGCTACCCTTGCCCGCCTTCTACCCTTGCCATTCACACTAAAAGGCGCCGCAAATTCGAAGCTCCCGCAACCCAAGTGTGTGAGTGGAGCGAAGGAATGGGTAACTAAGCTCCTGTCAGCGTTAAAAAGCCATATCGCGGTCCGCTCTCCGCACACACTTTCCCATTTCTTAGTCTTTTCTCTCCGCCTGTCCCGATCTCCCCGTCACGAACGCCGTTACCATCACGGCTATCTCATATTACACGAGCTACCGGTTTTGAGTTACCCTACCTCACCTCACATCAAGACCGCCGGCTGCTACCGTTACCTGGTTTCCAATTTTCACTCATCTTCTCAATCTCCTCCGCCCCCTTCGGCTTCTTCCCGTTCACCACTGGCGAGGTAGCTTGCGACAGCACTGAGAAAAAGAGCAATACCTCTACCTTCCCGCCACTCTTGCCATCCATCACTCGTCAACGATTACATCTTCGATAAGAACCGTTGTCGTTAGGGGCAGGAAAGACGAGGCATAGGATCAAAACAGAGAAAAACATGGGTACTTGCTTTCGGCGCTAGATCTGCCTCATCGCAGTTTACAGCCTGTCAGCAAGTTAGAGCACCCAGATTACTGCTCTCACCATTGTTGTCGCTCTCATTCGATCTACATCCACTTGCGCAAGTTGCCCTGCCGCAAGGCGCTGTGTTCGCGCTTCCGATCCTGTCGGCATCGCTAGCCGTGCAACGCCAAGTGTTGGCAGTACGACCAGAGAGTTGTGGGAGCTACCGTAGCCCCGTCCTACAGGCGCACTTGTGTCTCGCATGGGAAACCTGAACGCTGCATCAAAGTACACAGCGTTCAGGTTGCGAGAAGCTGCGAGCATTGGCAGCCAGATAGGCCTGGTGCGCGAAGACTGAATGCCAGCCAGTCAGCCAGCCAGTCTGAGCAAGCAAAGCAGCGTGAAGCACCTGGTCAGGCAAGCAGGAGCTTTGTACCGTCGAGGTGCACGACAGGCAGACACCTCAAGTTCGGGGTGGTTGGCTTCTCGGCAATCTAGCCAAAGCAAGACACTCTACAGTCAAGGTACCTGTTGCTAACCCATCCGCTCTTCTCACTCAAACAGCTATACAGACAATACCGCGTCGCTGTCGACGATTGAGGCGCCGCCTCAGCCTTCCTTCATAAGCCTGAACCCCCTATCGATCCCTCCACCAACCGGCTACCCTGAGGGAGGTGCCCACGGCTATTTCCCTACTGCTCCCACTGTTTATTCCACCAGCCTGGACGTCAGGCCTCGACTGGGCTCCAAGTATGTGTCACATCTCCCCTCCTCTTTGAGCCTCCATACCAGACATTTTCCCCTAAGCACCACCTCCGTCTATCGTGCCATGGAACACCACCCCTTTCCCGAGGCTTACACGCCAACTAGTAGCACCTCTGCCTCGGGCATGGCACATGCCCCTCGCTCCAACGCATTGCCGCACCCAGGCTCCCAGCTCAGCATTCGAGACAGCTACGCAACCACGACACCAACCTTCAGGAGGCAAGACCATCATATTCCACGCTCCCCATCCTTCGGCGGCATAACCTCGAGACGGCATCCACTATCTCCCACCCCTAGTCCGGCAACCTACAACACACACAGGATGGACGGCACATACGGGTCAAAGACCCAACCCAACATACCCCCCCTTACCAGCATTGTCGAGTGCGGTGTCCTTTCATATGGCGGCCCTCAAGCAACACCCATCAAGGTGGAGATTACCGGAATCATCGACAAGGGCTTTTTCCTTGCTGAGGAGCAGTGGACCTGTTACAGGCGCAACTACTTTTCCTGTGTTTGCTCCTTCTCTTTGACCCCCAACCTTCCCACCACGGAGATCCAATTTGTTCAGACTGGATCGCCACAGCCATATACAGTCTATGGCTTTGCCATGTCGATCTCTGCAGCTGTAGCCGACAGCGACAACCAAACAATCGAGCTGGTTCAGCATACGCCAAAGCGAGACAAGGGGCCGGTTGCCAAGCCCGAGAAGGTCCGGTTGCTACCAAAGCCGGCTCAACAAACCCACCACCCTCTGAGCGGATTGTACAGCAACCCCGACGGAAGTCTCTCTTCATCCAGAGCATACGACCACCAGCCATACGGGCAACAACAAAGCCCTCTCCCAACTGAGCACACCTTTGAGCGTATACAGTTCAAGCAGGCCACGGCGAACAACGGCAAGAGGAGGGCTGCTCAACAATACTACCACCTCATCGTCGAGCTATGGGCTGATGTTGGAAGCCAGGGAGGGGCAGACAATTACATCAAGGTAGCCTACAGAAAGTCAGCCAAGATGATTGTCCGCGGCCGGTCTCCAGGTCACTATCAGAATGAGAGGAGAGGAAGCACCAGCAGCGGGCCAGGGGGTTCCGGCGCCGGTAGCATTGGCGGCGGTTATTCTTCAGTCCTCGGGCCTGGCGGCGATTACCACCCTGGTGGCTCGATGCTCCCTGGCGGCTTCACGCAATTTGGTGACCCGAGAGGAGGCTATGGAGCACGGCATCACCATGAGCTTACCATGGAACCCATGATGTCCCATGACGAAGCCAAGTCGATGACGGAACACAAGGGATACCAATACTTCCCCGCAACGATCTACGAGAGCGAGCATGCGGACCCAAGACATCAACAGGTTGAACTGTTCTCCCACAGTCGCACGGAGGCAGAGAGCAACACTGTTCCCTCAATGTCCAGCGGCTATGATCCGACAAAAGTCAAGCCCGAGGGGGAGAATGGCCTTCCCAGTATGTTTTATCCACCAGTCAGCTCATACTACTCGCAGCAACGCTGCGGAAGATTTGAGGGCAAAAGCAGCTCTAGTGGGTACTACCCCACCAGCATTCCGCCATCTTCGACAATGAATATGACATAGACTCCCAGAAAGGAGATCTAGTTCGTGGGCATGCGATCCGGAACCGTTGTATCATGGTCCAACGATGTGATGTCGTCAAGAAGAAACGCCAAACGAAGGCCTTGATCACCTAGAGAAAAGAAATCGCATTTTCTCGAGCTGGTTGATGTTTACTCAAGCAAGACGATGTCAGTCACTTGCTGAAAGGAGAGTTATGCGAGGATGAACGTATGCGCACACGTGGATGGCTACGATACTAATGATGATGGACCTTTCATTGCTTTCATTGCGTTGATTTCATTGCGGATTTGGTAACACACATGGGGCAGGGGCTGGGGTTAAGGATAGGATAAGGCAGCAACTTAAGGGATCGGGGATACAGGACAATCGGCGAAGGAACACATATCATTCTTCCCCTGTTGATGTTTGCGGTTTCTTTTTTGTTTTTCACCATTCTTGTCCGTCGCCAAATCTATGGAGCGAACATTTCAAACATCCTTCTTGGCCATGTCTTTCTCATTTCGTTTCTTACACTGTTTATCTTCTTTTTCCTTGTAGGGACATCAAAATGGGTCTAAAGGCGGAAAATGGGAAACAAAGCAAAGGCAGGGGCTAGGGAACTGGTACACATGGCATGAAATATCGCGCGGCATTTGCAAAGGATACCCGGTTTTTTGCTCTCTTTATTTAGTCTTCCGTTACTTGGCTTATTTACTACTTCTTATCGTTCGCAAAACAACAAGTCGCAATGTTTTCCATGTCAGTACACATTGACGAGGAAGTTGGGACACTTCACACGTTCGCTTCATGTTTCAGAGCCGAGAGCAGAGGAAAGGGCGGAGATGATGGAGACGGGAGACGGAACAGATTGCGGAAGATTTGGGGTCCAAAAGGCTAAACAGGTTTGGAGGGACTGCGCTGAGACGGGAACACGGCTTTTGTTGTTGGCACCCCCAGACGGGAAGAAGCGCGAGGCAGAATTCTACAGAGTACGATAGGCGCACTTTTGGAGCCTGTTATTCTCCATGAACCGTCTCTGTCTCTCTTTTGCTCGACTCAGACGGGTCACGGGGACGGAAACCAGGGCTGGGTGGCGGTCGGGTGTATGTTTGCGGCACATCGAGGCTGTGAAGGCGGGTTGATATGCCTTGCGTTGGTCACTCCGTTTTCCAGTTTCTGATTTACCCCAAGCCACGATCCTGACCGGCTCGGTTGGTATCGCTTTGCCTTCTTGCATTGCGCATACTGCCATTCATCGCGACGGAGAAACAACACTGAGCGCATACGCCTCTCCCTACCTCTAGAGGTGTCTACAAGGTGGTTATTTCTAGCAAGGAGAACTCCGGTTTTCCGGACACACTCAACCCCGTCGATGGCCTTTTTTTCCTTTTCATTCGCTGTACTGAAAGTATTCTTTTTTTCGCGTTACCTTCGGCTTCTTTCGTTATTACTATTTTAAACCAGTTTTCGGAGATTGCGCGTTGCCTTACTTTTGCATTCATCGGTCGTCTTGAGTTCGCATGATGAAACAAGCTCTCAACCTGGAACCCACGAGCTACCAAAAAAAGAAAGTTGGGTTAAGGTCTTGTTGTTAGTAACAGCAGCGCGGTCGATGCTTTCTCGGTCGGGCAGGGCTAAGCCAAAACCTCTACGTTTTCTAACTTATGGCAGTCACTATGTGATTACGATGCGCAAAGTAATGCGCTGGTCATTACTAGAGGTATGATTTGCAGTGTGTGGTTCCTACGTATGCTACACTCATGATACCCTCTTGCCGAATTATTTTGCTGCAGAAAGACAACGAGAGATGCCAGCAAAAGGTCGACAGTCGAGGATGAGCCTTCCTATTTTTGACTCCGATAGCCAACCGACCACTCAACCAAAAGGGGTGGTCAGTCGTACATTACGATAACTTGAATACGTAGGTACTTAGCACGCGGCAGGTAAATACGATCCATCAGTCCGTCGAAAACACTGCACTGTAATTGTAGTGCCGTTTGCGTCACTTTGGTAAGGTACCTTGGTAGTAGGTAGGGGAGTTGCCCACAGCACAGCTACAGTATTGGAGGCCGCGACAGTTAAGCTGTTAGCTGTTTCATCATCGATCCCCAGCGGCTCCGGCGGCGGGAACGGCGCTTCCCTCATATTTATTACCCGCCCTTGTCTGGAATGTCAGTCAGGCCCTTGTCGATGTCAGACTTTGTACTACCACAGGGCATCCAGAACTCTACTCCGACGGACGCCAGACGGCCCCTGTAAGTGGCGGGACTTCATGGTAGGTAGACAGACGGTAAGGTACTAGGAAGGTGTCACAGACTGGGCTGGCTCTGTAGATCAACTCCGCCACACGCAGCCTGAGTTTCCAGGGTTTTGGACGTTGGCTGTGTTACGTGAGTGAGTGACGAGGGGAGCCTATAGATGCCGAAGATTCAGTTGCGCAAGTACAGTGAGTTCTCGATGAGTGCTAGATGATACTGTAGCTGAGAAAAAGCACAGTGTCGGGTTTAGTTTGCAACTGCAGTGGGCAGTGAGCGATGATTCAGCCTGGCCGACTCGGAGTGTGCAAGAGTCGGTAGAGGCAGGGCAAGCGGGCAAGCGGGCAAGCGGGCAAGCGGAAAACTAAGACAGCAGGGCAGGCATAATGCCGCATTATCATCTGGTGCAGTGGGTGAATGTGCAAGTGTCTTGGGGCCCCCGGCCGTCTCTTGGCTTCATCAATTCAAGTTGCCCCAGAACATCGAGTCCACGCAGCGAGAAGGCAGCCACCTCAGTCTTCCGCGTTCAGTTCTAAACACTGGATTGGAAGGAGGCCACGCCGACGACAACTTAACGCAAGCGAGGTACCATCACCAAAAAGATGTTAAGAAGGGTAGTAGAGCGATCGATTTTACCATGTTTAAGATTTGGCTCACTAACAGAGGTACATGTTGGGGAATTTGTCAACGGAACTGGAAGGGGCGTTGGGACTTTGTTGAGCTGCAGTTGTTGTGACGTAAGAGGGTCCGGATGGTACCTACCTATACCTTAGTTGTTCGGTTGTTTACATCACAATTGTTGCTCCTTCAAGTTCTCTGTGTGGAAGGCTTGGCTGCCCTTAATTGTACAGACGTCCTGAGGGGTGACTACCGTACCTTACCCACTCAGCTCTGCTAGGCGAAGCAAAGAAGATAGGTAGAGACTGGGATGTTGCCAGAAAACAGAACCTCGACCATTATAACTTCACTCACCATCAAACAGACATCATTGCGATCATCATCGTAGCCTGAGATACTTAGTAATCACATTCACTACCGAGCAATCAAAGATCAACAGCGAGTGACAAAGAGCAGGATGAAATCTAAGTGATATGATTGACACACACACACACACCGAGCTTACTCACTCACATGCGAGCCGTTCCGGCCGGGCACTCTACTCTAGCAAGCTGGTAGCAACGAAGATGACAGAGTGACTGCTCCCCCCAATCTCCAGGCCATCTCCATCTTACTCTCGGCTCCTACCCTCCTTCCTCTTTACTCAACTCCACTACATCCACTAACTGCGGCCAATGTCTGTCCATCCTCCAGAAAGTAGCCCTCCAGCCTGTCCGCCACCCGTCACCACGGCAGTCATTGTACGTTTTTTTTCTCGCGTAGAGGTAGTTATCAGTGATTACCTCAGTGCACTCTCGCTTCCCTTTAAACTACCTAAGTAGGCAACAGACGGACCAACCGGCACTCATCTAGTTAGGTAAGGTAGTGTCCTCTCATCTGGTCGATACGTAGGAAGTTAGGCTCGGCGGGGTCTGAAGAACGAAGTGCATGCGTACAGTAGGAGGCGACGGAGAACGTGAAAATACCTAGTATAACCCGTGGCGTGCTGACCCGTCACACCCTTTTTCATTCTCCAGTCCACTCAAGGAAAGTCTCGGAACCTGACCGCACCGCAACCGCGGAACAAGCCGTGCCGTGCCGGCCGTATTTTCTTCTTCTTCTTCTCCTTGGGCTTACAGAGTGGTATGATCAATCTTGCCATACGTGAGAAGACGGCGCGGAACTGAGTGAGTCTGGAGAAGCAGAAGGGGGAGGGGGGGGGAGGGAAGATGGGGGTATGACACAGATAGCCGACCGAACGGTGGGATTTCAAGTTGTGTAAGGGCGGGAGGCTAGGTAGGGGTTGTGGCTACACCACGTCTTGGAGCCCGATGGCTTGGGATTTTGTTTGTGGACTGATTAACGGGGTTTTAGTACCGTCTGGGGACGGAGATGCGGAAGGGCCCGATATTTGGGAGCTGTGTGGCGTTTAAGACCTTGATGTGCTGATATGCCTGCATTGGTAGTTAGAATTTCGGCTGTTTTCCTCCCTCATTGGCATCCCCTAATTCGCTTTCTTTCCCCTCTCTCTTTGTTTTATTACCGTCTCCTCTTTGCCGTTGGACTTCCTCATCCCTCCTGACATTACCTCATTGTTGTCTCATGATAAGGTACCGGGCCGACACCTGCCTGGACCCCTCAGTTCTCGGTGTAGATGTGTAAGCCACTACCGGCTCGAGGAGACGGCACAGTCGCGCGAAACCGTAATGTGATATCAACTTCCTGGCCTGCACCGCACCTAACAGTTCTCACCAATACCAACCTGCGGAGCCTGGTCCCTTGGTTGGTCGGGATATTTCACGGTCACTACCTTACACTAGCTGCCGTCAATAGTGGGTTGGTTATATGTACCATGCAGTGTTGTAAGCATCAATACATGACATGCATGAACCGTACCGTAAGTAACATGGTAAAGAGTGGGAAAGGCAGTTCGGAATAGGAAGGCAGTTGGAGCCCTGGCGAAGCTGGGAATATGCTGGGCGCTAGACCGGTGTGCATGTAAGGCAGAGTGTCAATATGGTAATCTGCGCGCCAAGCAATTTCTTCACAGAATGTCAAGGAGGGAAGGGTTGGGTGTTGTGTTGGATGGGTGGGCGGATACTACGCTGCAGCAACGTCTGCGCTTGCTGCAGGGAGACGTTAACGCGAGATTGTATGTAGCTTTGTGAGTGGGTGAGGTATATGGATGTACTTGGTATAGTAGGTGTGGTATAAGTATCGACATGTAGATGTTTGGGGGCTTGTTGATAGGATCGTCAGGCTTGGAAGATTTGGGGTCGTTCGAGCCGTTGGAGCTCATTGTAAACTCAGTATCAGTGATGAAGTGATCTTTATGCTTCTGCTTGCACTAACGGAACATATAGCATGGATAGCCCAGGTAAAGCATGCTAGAGGCATGTCTTGAGGGTGGTTGAGGTAAGACGGATCATCAACTTGCATTTCCCCGGCGCTGAGCGACCAACCTTGGATCGGTTCCAACAAGCCGGGAGCCAGGGAGTTGTTGATGCCCCCCACAACGCCATTGGGGACACAGCAGGAGAGAACGGAGGCGTCGCACTGGGTCTGAGGCAGTGAGCAGTAATAGCTCATCGAGAATGCCGAAGGACCTCAGATTTCGGATGGGGAAGGGCTCGCTCTTGAAGACAGACGGACAAACAGTGTGGGAGAGAAGCAAGTTGTTTGACAAGGGCGGGTCATCTCTCTAGTGCTGACGTGCTGTTCAGTTGCCAATGTCGCTAATGTCGTCCCGTCCGTTGGCTGCGGTCCAAATAAGGTTGCGGGGTCAGGTTGTCAGGTTGCAAAAAGAGGTGAAAAGTGACAGAAGATCACAGTGTGTTGGACTTGAGGCTGGGCGCCATGCCATGTTGAGCTTCAGGCTAACCTTCATGGGAACCAACTGAATCATCTCTGGTTCTGGAACCTCTGGAATATGGAACGTTGACGTTGGACAGACGGACGGTACTCGATGCCGGATGTCGCACACAGATGGATGGTCTGCACACCAGATGCATTGCAGCGCGTCGAGCACTGGAATGTTGACATGGGCGCAGGCGGACGAGGATCCTGCTACTGCGCATCTGCGCCAGTCATGGTCAGTCCTCCCAACGTCAACCTCCATCGGATACGGCTGTGAACTGGAACCAAGACGGCGAGGAAGGATAGGTATAAGGTATCTTGCTCGTGTTTGCCTTGCCGCTGGTGGGAGTCAAGGTTGATGCTGGAAGAAGCTGACGGCCACGACGGCGTCCCCGACCCAACTGCTTTGTCCGTCGGGTGTGATCAACAACAAAGATCCCAACCCCTCTGAAGAAAACAAGACGGCAGCTAGAGCCTCAACAGAGTGTCCCCACTGGCGGGTCTTCAAGATTTGTGGGGACCGGCCTGCACAAGTCTCCACATGAACAATTTCCACAAAAATCAACGACCGCCATGTCTAGTATGTCAAACACCTCAACCACTCACGACCGCCAGCAGCCGAAATGAACATCAACCGCCACGGCTGAGGATCCAACACTCGGCCGATGGTCCGATCTTCTACATGTACTTTCCGCCCGCGTTAGGCACAAGTTCCACGTCATCTCTCGACTCCGTCGTCTCTGTGGCTCAATCGGTCTTTGTCAACCACCAGATATCTCTCTGGCTCGTTCTCACAGCTATGGTCTGACGACATTCCCAACCTATCGCGCGACTCCATCACCTTCTCTCTGTTATGACACTCATGGTTGGATGCCACCACGACGCCGCTCTCGGTCTGGGCCTCTTTGCCTTCACTCAACTTGAAACAAACCTCTTTACTTTTCCAAGTTTCGGTCCCGATCTCACCATGGCCCGCGGAGAATTCCGATCAACTGCGAAAGCACTGGGCAAGAAGCCTTGTGAGCCGCCTACGCCGCTCTCCCTGCAGCCGGGTTACACGGAGGAAACCTCCTGCTACAAAAACTACAATCCAGCCCTGGTTTGTTTGTTAGTTTGGTACAAAAAACGGCAACTTTGCTGGATATAGAAAAGCGTCCGGCTTTCTATCGGTTAACCACCGTAGGCCGACATCTTCCAGTCTTGAAGGAGTCGGAGAGAGACATCAGTGGTTTCCGTGGCGTCTTAAACCCTTATCATTGTCCCATAATGCTTCAAATGGAGGACAATTCCTCTCTTTGAAGGCCAATGAGAGCTCTAAAACTCACTCCCCTGTTCAACCCATGATCGAAGAACCAAACTAATAAACAAACCAGTATTGAATTGTATGCGTGTCTCTCAGCCTCACGGGTGATGCCGTATAGGCTGTCTGTTGGTCATGCTCGCACAGTTGCCTCTGTCGTCCAGGAATATCTCAAAAAACTGGCAACCAAATGGATAGGCCTGTCTTGTCTGTCGCCTTGGGGTATTAGAAATGGGATGCGACCAAAAAAAAAAAAGTCAAAAAAGATATTGAGACTCGGATACCGGGAGTCGAACCCGGGGCTGTTGAGAGAGCAGTCACTCCTGAGAAGTGAGAGTCAACGATGTTACCGCTACACCATACCCGATTGAACTGATATGGTCCGATTTTGATGGGAGAATGGCTCCACAGTACCCATTATCAATGAATTCAGTCTCCACCAAAAGGTCCAGTCAGTTCTACCCGCTTTACATCGCTGTGATAGCATCTTGAATACCGACAACAAACGTCTACAAAACAACCATCCAAAAAGCCCATCTCCAACTGGCTAAATCGTTGACATGACTACCGTGGGATTTTCGGACTCGTGATATAGATCGTTGGGAATAGGAGTCTAATCTCTGAAATCTTGTTCACCACGAAGAAAAATTGCATGAATCGGTTAGCCGGGGCCATGACATGCGTGCGACGGATCAAGCCAACATACCTCTACACAAGTATGCGAGGAAGACTTGCTGCAGGCAGCCGCTCACCATAGCACGTGCAGTTGAGTGCATTTCCAACCTCCAGTCAAGCTTCGTTCGTCACCCCGCCTTTTACCATGTTGCCTCGTTTGGTCCTTCCCTGCAACATCGACATCATCGAAACCATCGCGGAGCGAACATCATCTAAGCAATCTACTTGGGGGGCAATGCACACTGAAAGTTGTAACGGCCACAGCGGATAATGACCAGGATACTATTGTCGTTGGCTCCGGAGCGATTTGGTTTGCAGGCCATTCCGGTAGGTGTCAGCAAGACGGCATCGTCAAAGTCAAAGACTGTTCCTCTCGTTCGTCCCTCCACGTTCATGTCTTGTCACGAGGACTAACGAGGCACTTTTACTCAGATATCAGCCATGGCCACCACCTTCCACCTGTTCCCTTTTCTCCCTTGGGAGCTCCTACTCGAACTTGGAAAATGACCGTTGAGCCTCGCATTGTTCATTGGTTCTGTGTTGTGATTTTGCTCTTCCAAAGTGAAGGTGCTCCCTTGATCAAGGACCTCTTCACGAGGAAAGAGTAAGTTGAGGGGGAAACGTGGAGTGTGCAGTTTTAACCACGCCATGGCTGCCAAGTACCCTCCAAGACAGGCAAGCCCATTCCATGATCGATCAGATATCAAGATTAGGCAAGCGGAAAGAGTTAGCTCTGCACAGATTAGGGGACCACCAGTCCCAGTCCCCGTTTTCCGTTTTTGCTTTGCTTTTTTTCTTCTCGTCGCCATCTCCAGACTCTAGATGAGTATTCTTTCGTTCCCATCACACTTTATTATCTTGTTCCGTTTTGCATACGACGAATTTGTATTACTTTCAAGATGTCCGGCCCTTTGTTCGCTTCGCCCGACAGAGTTACTCGTGCCGCTCACAGGGTGCAAACACTGGTTGAGATAATGAGGGTTCGCCGCCTTGAGTTTCTTGCTATCGTTGATGCCGCCGATATTTTTTGCAGGTGGGTCAAGGCCTATCACCGACAAGAGCTTGATCCAGAAGACGATGATGAAGATTGGGCTGTGGACTGGGAGCATCCGAATCTAGAAAAGGATGTCGGGACACTTCTGGCACTAGCTATGGGCGAGATGAACGCAGGTGAGGAACTTTCTGATACCGCAACATGCCTATGGGTCTTTATTTCTAGCAGCCAGACACTGACGTCTCGCTAGCACACAGATTGCTCGACGTGAGAGGGACGGTACGTAATGAACTTCCATGTTACCTCTGCCACAAGGCAATGCTGGGCGAATCCCAAGCAGTGTACCTAACATTCCGGTGTTCAACAGACTTCAGAAACGCCTGAATCAGAGTTCGCGCTGGAAGACTGCTTGAGAAGGCTATACGGGCTGCTCTACGATATTATCTATTGGGACTTTGGAGGATGTGTCGGACTGCTCGCCCCTGCCACCCCTGGCGCGCTAGTCAAGAAACCGAGATACCATGACTGGGTTTTGCGGGAACTCCCGGATGCCTCCGACACCGAAGACTCTACCGACAAGACCACCGATGAGTCTACTGACAAGCCCGCTGAAAAGTCCACCGACAAGGCCACCGATGACTCTACTGACAAGCCCGTTGAAGAGCCTACCGACAAGCCGGTCGACAAGTCCATTGACGAATTCACCGATGAGTTCTCCGATGAGTCCGCCGATGAGTCCTCCGACGAGTCCCCCAGCGAGTCCGCCGAAGCCGATCCGGATGTAGATCGCTCATTGGAAATTTTGGACCCGAAATTCTACGCAGCAGCAAAATCACTGGAACACCTCAGCGAGCAAGAATTCCAAGATTTGAGCGAACAATACTACGTACAGCCAAAAGTCAAGAAGCTGTTAGAATTCAAGTGGAAAACACACTCTCGAAAGGGGAAGAAGAAGGCCGGTCCTCGATATCCATATGCAGCAAAACAGCTTTTTATGACTGTAGATGGTGTATCGGAATTCATAAACCCTGAAAATCTCCCAGCACCACCACCTCCTGAACCCCTGAGCAAAAAGGAATACCTAGACTTGGTCAACGAAAGAACGACGAAGCGGGAGCCTGGGGAAATTCCGTTCAAAAGGCCAATAGGTCTCAGGACCGCTTCGCGCTTGGGGATTCCGCGTAAAACTCTCGATGAGTCTCAGCCTTCCGCAATCTGGAAGCGGCGCCAAATCCACAAGGTCAATTAGGAAATCAACCAGGACATTATGGCCAAGAACAACTCCGCTTCCGGGAAGCAAACCCGAATTGCAAATATGCCTGGACCATTTCAGCCCCCCGGACAGCCTCTGCCCGCCAAATCCCCAACGACCGCTGGGCCCTCAAAGTCGGCCGCATCCGCAAAACCCGCTGGAATTGCAAATATCCCTGGACTCTTCCAGCTCCCTGGACAGCCTCTGCCCACCGGGTCCCCAACGACTGCTGGGCCCTCAAAGTCGGCCGCATCCGCAAAACCCGCCGGAATTGTAAATACCCCTGGACTCTTCCGGCCCCCTGGACAGCCTCTGCCCGCCAAATCTCCAACAGTCGCCGAGTCCTCAAAGACTGCTGAATCGAGAAAGCCTACTGAAATCGCAAAGTTCTCCGAAAGTTCGAAGTCCTTGGTACAATTACGGAGGTTCCCCAAATCCGAAACGATCGGCGAATCCTCAAAGACCGCTGAATCGAGAAAGCCCGCTAATTCCACACAATCCCCCGAATATTTGAGATCTTTGGATGAATTATGGAGACCCCTCGAATCCCCAACTATCGCTGAATCCTCAAAGACCACTGGATTGAGAAAGCCTGTTTTATTCGCAAAGCCCCCCGAAAGTTCGAAATTCTTGGAGGGGTTCTGGAGGCCCACCGGATTCGCAAGTTTTCCTAGAACCTTTCAATCTGCCAGATTCTCTCAGCCTGCTGGATCTTCTCAGAACATGCCCGCCGAGTCCTCCAAGTCAGTCGGACTCTTAGAACCCGCTGAGATCCTCCCATCCCCCGATATCACGCAGCCCGCCGGATCCCCAACGCCCGCCAAATCCTCAAAGGCCGCTGGAGTCTCTCGGAATATTGGATTCCCAAAGCCCCTCGAAGTTTTGAAGCCGTCAAGGTCAGCCAGACTCTTGGAACCCCGTGAAATCTTTGCACCCCTCGACATCAGTCCGACCCCCAAAGCTAAAAAGCGCTCCCCATCATTTACGCAGGAGCCCACGGAGGTCAAGAGGCGCGGAGAGGTTGGTGAGCCTCCGGAGTCTCCGAAATTCAAGATGCTGGATGACGAGGACGATGAGTGGTCAGATAGTGAGGAGGAGGACGAGAGTCCGTTGGCCGAGGCATCTTCCTCTTCTGCAAATGCATCCTCTTCTTTTGCAGATGCTTATAGTCAAGCTAAAAAGCGTTCTCCACCATCTTTGGAGCGTCCCACGCAAGTCAAGAGGCGTAAGACGATGGATGGTGAGGAGGAGGACGAGATGTCGGATAATGAGGAGGAAGACAAGAAGTCGGATACTGAAGACGACGACGAAAAGCCGTTGGCCGAGGCTTCTTCTTCTTCTGCGAAAGCTTATGGTAAGAAGATTGATTGGAAGGGCAAAGGAAAGGAATAGATCATCTTCGCTGAGGACCCCCGGAGTTCCCTCCGGAAACTGAGGAGGACGAGTAGCGAGAGCACGTTTGGGAGAATGACTCTGCATTATTGCCCTCATCAAAGTTGGAATATGAAATCGTGGCCGAGGTCGCGAATGTCAGCGGATTTTGGGTAACTGTTAATTTTGGTATGAGTAGGACTAACGGAATAGTTGCAATGACCAGCGTTTTCACACCTCTGGCACAGTCTCACAGGCGTGAAATCATGTTTAACATGCACATGTAAGTCATTGAAATGGCTTTGCTTGCTGTTCAAGCACTTGGATGCCGAGCGGTCGAAAAAATAAACCGAACACCTCACGATCTACTACATCACACCTTCGAAATACTCTTACACGCATTTATATATCTTTATTGTACCTGTGGACCGATTTTCAAAACATTTCCAGGCTCAAACAATGCTCAATAGACTCATCCAGACATACTTCCAACTTATTACGAGGCATGTCACAGTGTTGCAACGGTCTTGCTTACCCAAAGCGAGCGGTATTGGACTGTCTAGGTATGTTCGGTTTATTCTTACGACCACTCGCCCCCTCATTCTACCTACCTGCCTATCTCAAACCTTCTTAGGTACCTACCGTAACCAACAAACGATTTACGGTCCTTTTACCCACTATGACCCTCACCACCACTCAACTCCCGCGGTTCCACTTCCGGCACCAAATCAGGCGCAATATCCGTTTCCCAATCATCCAGGATAAGAGAAATGGAGCTGCAAATCCCCTCAACAGCCTGCTCAAAGCTCGGTGCGGGCAGCAGTGGGCCTTCTTTCTTGTCTTGAGCCTCGGCCCACCACTTGGCGAAGGGAAGCATGACGGGGCTTTTGAATCTCGTGAAGAGGTTGGTGGTGGAGTCACTGGTGGGAGGAGGATGCTCCGACCTGGATGGGTTTTGCTGGGAGGGAACAGCCGTGGCAGAACCCCCCTCAGCCGTGGTCGGAGTTTCTTGACCTCCCTTAGCTTTTGCTCGATCCTTCATGACTTGTTTAACTACATCCCTTTTAGTGTCAGCTACCTATTATCTTATATTCTTCTCGGGTCTCAAAACCATTGAGTCTTACCCAAATAAACATTAGGCCACATCTTCCGAAACCTCCAAAACAGCATCTGATACCCCTTATAATTTTTCGGCTTGTGGACTTCACAGTTCTCTAGATCGTCAGCCATGTCCGCTAGGTACTTGTAATTCTCTTTCCCCCATTTCCTGAACTTTTGACAGGCGTTTTTGAGCTTTTCGTGTACCGCAGGCTCCACCATATCACGACTCTTGAGTGTTTCCAACAAGAAGCGCTCGGTTGCAAAGAGGAACATGAACAGGGGGTAGATTGGGGTGGATGGGTTCTGTTGGGACATCATTGAAATGTGCCCTATCTTGAGCAAGGTAGGTAGGTACTGTGGAAGAGTGGTTGACTTCGTCTGGGAAAAGGTGAGGTACAATGCTGGGTGTGGATAATATACGGACAGATTTTGTTATGAGAAGCTGGTCCATGATGGCCTTTTATCCTCATTTCACTTCGGGTTTCTACAGGTTCCTTTTGCTCCTGTATCAGGCATAACGAAGGTGACTGACGCGGTATGTGTCAGATCTTGAAGCAAACCAGGCGCAGTTTGACTGTCACCCTTATGACGCACAGACCGAGACACTTGACGATATCCATCTAAGGGGATGTCAAACTGCGATGACAATATGAAAAGACAAGAAAAGAGATGACGAGAGGCTCTACTCAGCTATGACTGTCTGTTACAGTGGTTTGTTAACCAAACAGAAAGTGGAGCCAAAACCGTACTCACGATGTAAATTTGGGGGTCATTACTTCCGAAGAGGAAAGTTGTGCACTTGACTGGCAGAGCCTAGAACAAAGCAAAGCAAAGGCCGAAGGGTGGTGCAGAAACATTAGGATTAAGTACTAGTCCTTTGATCTCTCCTCAGATCTCTTCACCTAGAGGCAGCCTCTCCCTCACCTTCCCCCCAATCACCTTCACCTCATCCCTTCCACCTCCTTTTCCCCACTCCAATTATCTCAAACCCTTAAACACCAGTGCAAACATAGTACCCCAACCACAAGTTACTGCAATCCGAGTTAACCTGGGTGTTCCACTTCCTGAACTGGTCAAACGTGATTCCAGCGCCCGAGTAAATGCTCCAGCAGCTGTCACCGCTCTTGATCTGGTAGAATTTCTTGCAGTTGCTTACGATTCCGGGCATCTGGGGGGAAGGACCGGAGTTGCCGGAGACGTGGACACAGACGTAGTAATCGAGCCAGAGGTTGGAGCATTCTGATGGAAAAAGAGTTAGGCCTGGGGTTAGGAAGAAGAGGGAACGGGGGGCGGCATGGAACGTACGAGCATTGATATAGCTGTTATAGCTCAGGAACTGATCGGTGGTGATTCCGTACTTGGAAGCGATGGTGCCGCACTGGTCGCCGGAGGCAACTTTGTGGTAACCGTCACAATTAGCGACGATGCCGGGCATCTGGGGAGAGTTGGTCGCGGCGGGAGCAGCGGTGCTGGTGGAGGTAGCCTTGGTGGTGGTTGTCGGTTTTTGGGTGACGGCTCCGGGGACGTGAACGCAGACATAGTAATCAAGCCAAAGGTTGGTGCACTCTGTGTAAGAGAGATCTGTTAGTAATGGTCTCCTACAGGTCAATGTACATATTGTGACATACCAGCATTGATCTCGCTGTTCCAGCTCTTGAACTGGGTGGTGGTGATACCGTTCTTGGAGGCGATGGTATCACACGAGTCGCCAGAAGCTACCTTGTAAAAGCTATCGCAGTTCGCTGCCAGCCCGGGCATAGCAGGGGAGTTGCTAGGGGCAGGGGCGGCGGTAGTCGAGGATGATGTAGAGGTCGAGGAAGAAGTGGTAGAGACCTTGGTGGTGGTGGTGCTAACCGTGGTGGTCGTGCTCGAGGACGAGGATGAGGACGAAGACGGGGTAGGATCAGCAGTGACGGTGCCGATGACGCAGTAGGTCTTGCTGCTGTCGAGGTTAGGGCAGGTGATACCAGGATTCAACTTCTTGAGCTCGTCAACAGACTGTCCCCAGCTGGCAGCGAAGCTCTCGCAGGTCGCGCCGGCATCAGCAGTCGTGGCAAAGGCACAGTCAACGGCACGAGGGGAGAGGGCCCGAGCAGAGACCATGCCAGGGACGAGCCCGGCGGCAAGAACTTGAAGGCGTGTCAGCTGCATCCTGATGGTGTTGGGACTGGTGAAAAAGAGAGTCAAAGGCCGGTGTCCTGAAGCAAAAGAGGCACTCACCAAGATGAAGTCCAAACTGCCATCTTATACATGCCTTTGGAAAGCACTTTGGCTCGATACTCGGACCATCTTCATGGAAGCCTGCTCTTCCTTGATGCCTAGATGGGACATATCGGCCGACATGGCCTGTTCCCTAAGTCCCCAAATTCACGGCCATGGGAAAACCAGGTTGCCAGAGAGATGACAGTGATCCACCGTCGGTGATATCACGGCTGACTGCATACGGACTGGGCGAAGGAAGATGCTCGAGAGCAACAATCAATAGTTTGACTGCATTGCAACGTTGAGTGGGAACCGTAGGTCGTAGAGATTGTCGGTGATGTTCGCCACGCGCATCCAGATATTGCTATGGAGAAGGCCTCTTTGGGAAGTCAGCTCGTCAGGCGGGCAAGAGAGCAAGGCTGACAGTCAGCCGGAACCTAGTGAGCCCATCTTTCGATCCGTGACCCCGGTTACGTAACTGGTGATGGTGAGAGTCATGCGATGGTTTGGCAGCGTACGATGTAACTTGATAATCACGGTAGTGGTGGTGTTGTTGTTACTGTGTGTGTACTTCGAGGTTGCAAAGAGCAAAGTTAGCGACGTCGTCCGGAACGCGGCTCACCAATCAGCAAGGAGCATCCCGGCTAGGATGCAAATCCTCCACGCCAAGCCTATAGTGCAGCCTTGGCAGGCACAGTGGATCGTTCCCTGCAAGGCTGCAGCTGCCACTCCCTACCTATTTCATCCTTCGACTTTCTCGCCTCTTCCGCCAAGTCGGCTAAAGCGGCTCTCTGCGCTTGCGGTCACCAAAGGCCAAGACGGCCACGCTTGGATTGGTTTGTATCGTCAGGGTCCTCTAGCCTAGCGTGTCTCGGAGTGTTCATCTGATTCGCCTTTGCCAAGACATAGCGCACCCTTTCTTTGTTTGGACCCTTTGCCCGTCACCAGACCGTTTCCTCCCTTCCTCATCCATCTTCGTGCTTCTTTTCTGACACGCTTCTAGTGTTGCCTACGACTTACCTCTGAGAATCACCTACATCACCGCTCGACACCAGTTATCGGGAAACATGCACTTCACATCACGGACAACTTGGGCCCTCCTGGCCTCTTTGGTCAGTCTTGGGGCCGTTGTCGACGCTGCCGATTCCGGCACCCTCGAGGTCGACCTTCTTTTCCCGCGCAACGAGACATATGCGCCCACCGAATGGATGCCCTACGTCTTTGCCTTCCGAAATGCCGAGCTTGCAAAATATCTCGTTCCTGAGATCAGCTACTCGGTATGGAACCTGTCCGAAGGAGGAAACAGCTTTGGTTACACTCATGACAACCTGCAATGGGCGAACTGGTCCAGCCATGAGCCCCACTTTGTCTACCGCTTCGAAAACGGCCTCCACGAGGGAAGCTGGCTTCTCAACTGGGAATTTTGGTATATGAACTGCAACGAGCGCTGGTGGGACTTTAAGAGTGTTGGCACTCCCGTGAATGCCAACAGAACCTTTCGAAGCATCACGTTCACCATCAAAGAGGGCGGCCAGGCGGTAGATCTCGTTGCTGCCACGGCCAACGACAAAACATGTTCCAAAGAGAACGGAGCTGCGATCGACATCACCGGCACTAAGTCTGTTCCCGCCACAGAAGAAATGCCAGACGATACCTGTGCAGTGGTGGGATCCCCTCAACCGACTCCCACCCCTTGCCAGGTCAAGGTGGACTCGGCCGCTGCCGCCAGCATGACGGCTTCGTTGAGGGCCGAATTGTGTAGTGTCTTCAGCCTACATCGTCCGGCCGACTGTCCAGAGGACAATGCCGCCCAGAGGCTGGCCGTTGCAGGTGTGGCATGCTTAGCAGCCGTAGTGGGAATGTTTGGATTTTTGGCTTGAACATGATGGGATCTGGGTAGTATGACTTAATTGTGCATTATGCCGGTACTTTACCCATTATGCAGGAACATGTAGCGTTATGGAATATGCATGTAATGTAGCCATGTATGTAATCGTCATGACAAAAGAGCTGTTTTTTTATTTTATTTCTTCCCAGCACAAGTCTTGTTTTCCTCGTGACTTTCGCAAACTGTCATGGACAATGCTACAAATCCAATGCCACTCTCAACCAACACATGTAGCATTTCCCATGGCGCTATGATTTAGGGCTTACGCCGAGAACCTTAACCAAGCCTCATCTAATGCTCTCACCGTTATGCCGAGAAACATGTGAGTTCTCCATGTTTGCCAAGAGCCATGGAGTGACCTAGTCAGATCGCTTAAGCAAGCCTTTGGACCTTGAGTTGAAGGATTCTCACGATGCTACCTACCTGCCACGGACTAGCAGAGGAAAACTCTTTCCTTGGCTCATGACCCCTATGCAATGGAAATGAGATCGAACGGGGCCAAGCAACGGAAAATTTGGGAACATCGGTGGCCATCATGTCATCGGAAGGCGATCTTTGTGACCGAGGTTCACCAGCCGGCGAGGCTAGATACCTCCGCGGAAAAGATTGGGAGAAATGACGAAGGAGGCGCCTAGGGAAGACCAAGGAAGCGACCAAGTTGCCGATTTTCCGGGGTGAAGAGTCGGCCCTTGCATGGAAGGCAATGTCACTGTCAGCACTAACAGCAAGGCTACGACCTTCCCGTTAGGTGCAGAGCTCCACACAGTAGGTTTTAAGCTGCGTGCGGCTGCTGCGAGGCGTAGCGGGCCGAGACGATACAAGACGGGAAGTGGAGAGGCCGAACGACAAGTGGAACGGCTTAAAGAGATCTGATTGGGTAAAGTTTAGCGAGGCTGCTCCGTGCACAAGGCTAGCCTAGATCGCCGTGGATACGTGGGTGGGTACAGTGTCTCCTCCACTTTTCATCGCAAACGACGCGATTTCCCTCTTCTCCACATCTCGGACTCAACGTCAACGACACCTCTTCGCACTCTTTCTTCACCACCACCTCTTCACCACCACCACACTCTCTCATCACCTAGGTCACCCACTCCGCCAACGTGGTATTCGATGCCCTGTATGTTCACCAGGCTGGGACACTGGGCTGATTGCTCGGCCATGGCCTCCTTTGGGACTCAATAAAGGAACCTGGGTTGCAGTCTTGGACAATCTCACAGTCATCACCAACAGCCCGCCATTTCAATCTTCAAGCAACCATCCATGTCATCATCAGATGTCCACCTGCAGGCAGAAGTGCTGCTCCCCTGACCACTTTGATCACTCCTCTCCAACAACGCGAGATTGAGGTGCGGATCCCTAACGGACCATCTTTTAGACCCTCGCATGGCTTGGTTACATCTTTCACGGCACCGTTGTATTCTGTGAGTCCGCCACTTCCAGGTACCCAGCCCTGCAGGGTTGATATCCTCTGGTTCCGTCCACCTTCGGATGCTTTCAACGAAGTCAATTTCCGCTCATGGTGCCCTCCGGAATCCTTCTGGTCGTTAGTGAAGCAATAGTTCGCTACGGATCAGCAGAAGAATAGTCATATCCTTCGCATCCTTCGGCAAACAGTCGCCGTCAACAGTCGCCTCTTGCAAGTCAGCCTCGGGATGACCGTACGATGGGGTGCTAACCCTTGCCGATGCTACATCTAGATGGATGGACCCCTGGAGCCTTGGGAGCCTTGGAACTTGGGGACGCATGGGAGAGTGAGAGTCAGAGGGAGTGGGTGAGTATGGAACCAGGTAATGTGAAAAATAGTCCGGACACGCTTATACAATCTAGTGCTGGTTTGTTTGTTAGCTTGGTACTTAGGTACTCCTGGTATATTGGACGAGATGTCTTCTGAATTGTCCTAAACCTTTTAAGGACTAAAATGAATGGTTAGGTACGGATCCGAAAGGCATTAATCAGATCTAGTACGGTGTATTTTATTTTGGGAAAAGCATATTCACAGCATCAAAACGCATAGGGAAGTTGACCCGAGGTCTCGAACTAACAATCAAACCAATTAAACCAGACCCAGTGAGTGTCCGGACTTTTTTTCACACCACCTGGGAACTAACATGTTCAATGACCTCGAGGCGATAACTCGCCAAGATGGAGAGAGAAGCTAGATATAAAGACCACTCCTTCGCTGTCCCCGTTGAATCAGAATTGATCAAGGTCCATCAGCTCCATTTACTCTTCTGGCCATCAAGCCTGTGTTGGACTGAACTATCGTTTAGATGTAAGTGTTCCCCTGAAACCCAAGGCTACCATCCAGACTAACATCATGACAGTCTCTATCAATTCTCTCGTGCAACCATGGTGGCTTCATCATGGTTCACGGCGGGCATGGGGGCTCTTGGCCTCCTGCTCTCTGCCGATGGAGTCATGGCTGCCAAACAGCCAGGTTTCCGATTCCCTTCGAGCCCAGCCTATCGTGAGGTATGCCCTGAGCGATGCATCGTTTCCGGGCCAAACTCGGGAAACTGGTCTGTCTACCCCAACTTCAAGCAGATCAAAAAGTGCACCCAGACCATGTTCTACGACTTCAACCTATATGACCGAGTCGACAATCCCGACACCAACTCCCGCATCGCTGCTTGCACTTCGTTTGGTCCTGACTTCTCCTTGCTACCCCCCAACAACTCGGCCGCACGAATTGCGTCCGTTGACCCTGTCAACGTTGAATTCGAGATTGGCTGGAAAGAGGAGGGTTTCGGCCTGGCTGCTGCCGGGCTCCGGTCCCTGATCAAGCAAATCCGCAAGTATGTCGACAATGGGCACGGGGCCACCGATAGGCCCTTTGTTCTTTATGCTCAGTCTGGTCAAGCCACTGTCGGTCTCTACATCGGCCAAGGTCTGCAGAACCAAGGCCTTAGCGAGTCTGCCCTGAGTATCTTTCAGGACAATCTCGACACCCTCAATGTCTCGACACCTAGCTTGGCTATGCAGCTTTGTGGCCCTGGCTACGACAGCACCCATACTTTTGGCGTCATGGTTACCAGCAATGCTACCTTTGCTCCCATTCAAGACGCTATCAAGACCTGGGCCAACGCCACCTGCTTGTCCTTTGCTGGCTCCAGGAGCTTCGACGGCCAGGCTGTGTTTACCACGCCGCTTCTACCAACAAACGGCACTGTTGGTTCAAACTCCACCATCGGCTCCAACTCCACCATCCAGGCTAGGGGACATGGACCCAGGTATCACAGGGCTCTTCACGCTCGTGCCGAGTGCAAAAATGTGCAGGTCGAATCCGGTGATAGTTGTGCGTCGCTGGCCACAAAGTGTGGTATCTCGGGCGCTGACTTCACAAAGCTCCATCCCGACTCCGACTTCTGTGCCAAGCTGAAGCCGAAGCAGCACGTCTGCTGCACCACCGGAGATCTTCCTGATTTCCGTCCCGTCCCCAACTCTAATGGCTCTTGCTTCTCGTACCAGGTCAAGACCAATGACAACTGCGCCAACCTTGGTGCCGAGTATGGCCTGACCAACGAGGACATTGAAGGCTTCAACAAGAACACCTGGGGCTGGAACGGCTGTGAGCTTTTGTTCACCGACACCGTCATGTGCTTGAGCAAGGGAGACCCGCCTTTCCCCGCCCCGATCGCCAACGCTGTGTGCGGTCCGCAAAAGCCGGGCTCTAAGGCGCCGACTGATGGCTCCAAGATTGCCGACTTGAACCCTTGCCCCCTTAACGCCTGCTGCAACATTTGGGGCCAGTGCGGTATCACCAAGGACTTCTGCGTTGATACCAATACCGGCGCTCCGGGAACTGCCGAGCCGGGCACCTACGGCTGCATCTCCAACTGCGGCACCGACATTGTCAAGGGCGATGGGTCCGGCGCCATCAAGGTTGCCTATTTCGAAGCGTACAATCTGGGCCGTGATTGCCTCTTCCAAGACGCCTCTCAGGTCGACACTTCCCAGTACACGCACATCCACTTTGCTTTTGGTACTTTGACCCCCGACTATCAGGTCGAGGTCGGCGATGTCCTGTCCTCTTATCAGTTCCAGGAGTTCAAGCGCATCAGGGGCGCCAAGCGTATCTTATCGTTTGGCGGATGGGACTTTTCCGCTCTGCCTGCCACCTACTTCATCTTCCGCAACGGTGTCACGTCCGCTAATCGCCTGAAGATGGCCACCAACATTGCCAACTTCATCAAGGAGCACGACCTCGACGGTGTTGACATTGACTGGGAATACCCCGGAGCACCCGATCTTCCTGACATCCCGGCCGCCAGCCCGGATGATGGCCCCAACTATCTCGCCTTCCTCGTCGTTTTGAAGAACCTGCTGCCTGGCAAGTCGATCTCGATCGCCGCTCCCTCCTCCTACTGGTATCTAAAGCAGTACCCTCTCAAGCAAATCGGTGCCGTAGTGGACTACATAGTCTTCATGACGTACGATCTGCATGGTCAGTGGGATGCCCACAACGGTTACTCTCAGGAGGGATGTGACACCGGCAACTGCCTCCGCAGCCAGGTCAACCTGACGGAGACCAAGCAGTCGTTGGCCATGATCACCAAGGCCGGCGTTCCTGGAAGGAAGGTCATCGTCGGCGTAACTAGCTACGGTCGCTCTTTCGAAATGGCGCAGCCCGGCTGCTGGGGTCCCGGCTGCACTTTCACCGGCGACCGCACAAACTCGAACGCGAAGAAGGGCGTGTGCACCGGCACTGCCGGGTACATTGCCGACGCCGAGATTGCGGAGATCATGGCCGGAACCGGCTCGAAGCGTTCAGGCAGAGTCACCGCTAGCTTCGTCGACGCAAGCAGCAACAGCGACATTCTTGTGTACGATAACAACCAGTGGGTCGGCTATATGAGCGCTGCCACCAAGAAATCCCGCTCATCGCTCTACGCGGCGTGGGGAATGGGAGGCACCACGGACTGGGCCAGCGATCTGCAAAAGTACAACGATGTTCCCTCGCCTTCCAAGGACTGGAACGCCTTCAAGCTTGCCATCCGTTCCAACTTGGACCCCAAGGGTGACGATGGTGTTCGGGATGGTAACTGGACCAAGTTGACCTGCGACAATGACTATACCATTAACTGGGACAAGCATACGCCCGAGGAGATCTGGAAGGAGCTCAATGCGGATGCTGCATGGTCTGATGTTGTCAGGAACTGGAAAGACAACAACCGTGGCAGGCAGGGCATCAGCTTTATGGACTCGGTTGGGCTTACCCTCGGCATGGGAGGCGGAGGTACCGCGCAGTGTGGCATACTGAGTAAGACCGACAATTGCGACACGACCCAGGATTGTCCGGCCAGTGCGAACGGGGACAGGTCTGGTCCTGCGGCGCAATTGATCTGGAACTCACTGGTATGGATCCATGAGGTCTACCATGACTACTACGAGGCTTTGTACGACGTTGCCGGCGTCATCAGCACGGCTCTCGATAATATGGAGGATACATTCGCGCCCATTCCAGCGCCTCCTGACAACAAGTGGACGTATCTGCTAATCGATCTGATCACTCTTGGAACCCTCTCGGTTGCCGGCCCCTTCTTCAACACGCTGCTCAAGAGCACCGCGTACTTCGTCGCAAAGGAGGGTTCTTCGGCCATCGACAACCTCAAGGACACCACCATGACCTTGATCGGCCAGAGCACAACAATCGCCAAGGACGTGCTACCCAGCAAAGACTCACCCTGGACGCCCGAGGCCCAAAACGAGTACTCCAACTACATGGGCCAAGCCATCGCCGGCTGGGCCAACGTCACCTCCCTCTCCATCGGCAAGCTCTTCGACGCCACCGACGAGACGCTCGACGCTATCGGCGAGCTCATCTCGGACGGCAAGCTGATCCGGGGCTCAGAGAGCAACAACGCCATCGACGTCTCCTCCAACGTTTCTAACGACCTGCGCGCCAACCTCGCCAAGTCCTTCTACGCCTACGCCATCCCCAACCTCTGGCGCTCTGCCAAGACCTACGCCTTCGTCATCGACTCCGGCATCTCCTGCAGCACGTCCAACCCGCTCGGCGATTATCTTGACGATGACACCATGAAGGCCACCGGCTCCTGCGTCGATGACACGTGGTATTTCCTCGTGCACCCCGACGGCGACGCCAAAGTGTGCAAGTGCGAAAGAGTCACCGACGCCGGCCCCTGCCAGAATATCTGCCGCGATAACAAGTTCTCCGCTCCTCCCGGCATCGGCTCCCTCGACAACTTCGGCGGTATCTCCAAGGACGATTTGATCAAGGGTTCCGTCCGCACGTGGAAGCAAAACGGCCAAAAGAACGGCGGCTCGTCCCCCGACCCGCGTGACGGCGGCACCATCGATAACCTCCTCAAGGTAGACATCACCACCCCCGGCTACGTCCGGCTTCCTGTCTGCACCCCCGAGCGCGCCTTCCAGTCCTGGGACACTTCGTCTAAAGGATCAAGCGATAACTACCCCTGTGACATCCCGCCCGGCAGGAACGACTGCGGCGATTCGACTTTCGAGGACCAGACGTCCGACGCGTCCCCGAGTGTAGATGATTGTCTCGCGATCATCAAGAACATCCAGGGAGACGGTAGCACGGATTGGACGACGCAGGTAGTGGGGAAGAACCAGCGCGAGATTGCCAAGGCTGGGTCATGCGCCTTTGGGGTGGAGGCGACCAAGGTGAATGGCAATGTCAACTTTGTGGTCGGTGGGCAGGATGTGATTGATATTATTAATGAGGCTATCAGGCAGTTTGGTGGGGGAGGGAAAGTCGGCGCGAAGGGGTATATGAGCTGCAATGGTAACATTCATGGTCAGGATGTTAAATGGGGGATTTATTAGGAGGTACGCCCTTCAAGCACACCGCCTTGAAATACTTAAGAAAAAAGGGATTCTGTACTTTTTGCAGTGTCTTTTGTCTTCTATATATACTTTTCCGTCCATTCTCTAAGACAATATGACGTTATTCTAACTCGTTTAGTCTTATTGAAGATACGTATTAGATGGTATACTTCGCCTTCGATACTTATTATCCTTCTTTGAGTCGGACTGCGAAGGCGTTTTGATGTTCCTCGCCGTCTTTTTTTAAGACCACATAATGCTTATTACCACTTTCCAGGTGCATTCAACAGTGACTTGTGAATTATAAGCTGCAGACAGAGCTTATGAAGAAATGTCTGCTAGTCTACCTAGTTCTTTCAAGCGTCAGCTTCTGGAAAATCTCCTATAGGACCGCGTTATATAATGCTAGAACATGATGAAAATTCCCTGTTTGCAACACAGTCTGCCTCTCCTTTGCCATAAAACGTCCCGTGACATCTTGAACCTACATCCGACATCCTCCATCTACCAGCCTCATTTGCTCAGAGCCTTCCAACACACTGTAATCCTATTAACCTTCCCCTCTTTGACAACAGTGGCCAAATAAGCTCAGTGGTTTTGGCTTCATTCCCTTGGATGGTTCCATCCACACTATCTTAATGTCCTATTTTCGCCCAGTGCATCCGAGATACCATCCATCTCCTGAAGAGGCCTCTCCATGCGGATCTTCGCTTTGTAGATCGTCACTGGGGTATTTTCTCCTGTGGCGAATGTGCTAATCTTGAATCCTCCCCTTGTGAATAATTAGTCACTGGGTCTTCCACTGGCGATGCTTCCTCTAGCGATGCCTCCTCCGGTGATGCTTCCCTAGGTAATGCGTCCACTGGCATTTCTTTCAGTGGCATTGGCTCCACTGTCGATGTCTTACCCGCTGATGCTTCCTCTGGCGGTACCTCCTTTAGTGATCCTTCCACCTGTGAAGCTTCTTCAGGCGATGCCTCTTCTCGTGATGCCTCCTCTGGTAATGCCTCCTCTAGAAATGCCTCCCATTGTAATGCCTCCTCTGGTAATGCCTTCTCTGGTAATGCCTTCTCTGGTAATGCCTCCTCTGCCGGTAGTTCCACTAGCAATGCTTCCCCAGGTAATGCCTCCCCTAGTGATACCTCCACTGTTGATGCTTCCATTAGCAGATCCCCGCTTGGTGATACTCCCTTTGAGTATTCCCCTTGCAACTCAGGCAGCCGTAAACCCGTCCTCAATACAACTTCCGCTGGGGTCTTCTCCGCTACAGGAATCTTCCAGTTACAAGCCGTCAATACATTTGCCTTGTCGTTTCTTAGCCAAGCCCAATGTTCCGCTGGTATTGTCTCATGCGCTATTCGTACGCGCTCAAGCAGCACCCAATAAACTTCTCGGTGCTCTTCGGAGCATCCCTCAAATGCCAATTCGAGTAGACTGAAGGCTGAAGTGTTTGTTTTGGCCCCACGACGGAGCAGCACCTTTACACATTTAACGATCCCCTTAGAGACCGCAAATACCAAAGGTGTCCAGCCTTGGGAGTCCATTTGCTCAAGATCAGCACCCGCTTGGGATAATATATCGACCATTTCCGCATTGCCAGCGTACAAAGCAATTTCCAGTGGTGTCTGAACCCGCTGATTTCTTTCCCCAATTTGAGCACCGTGGCCGTGAAGGAGCTCGACGGCATGCTCATCCGACGCTCTTGCAGCTAGGCACAACAAAGTCTCACCATCGTCCTCCCTACTTCTGATATCAAGATAGTGTCCGACGAGCACTCGAGCAACATCAGCGTGTCCCAGCAGCTCTGCCGAAGTTAGCGGCTTTAGCAATCCATGTTTGTCCTGAGGCTCGATAGTCGCACCGTTGTCGAGAAGAAGTTTAACGACGGAAGTGTGCCCTTTGGAAACCGCGCGGAATAGTGCCGTCTCCCCTCGTCCATTTACCGCATTAATATTGACACCCTTCTGAAGAAACAGCTCAGTCCCACAAGAGTCTCCCCTCTTTGCTGCTATCATTAGCATCGTATTTCCCTTACTATCTCTTTCGAGGGGGTTGGCTCCTTCTTTGATAAGTATCTTATCGAGTTGAGCATACCCTTCTTTTACTGCCGCGAATAAGGGTGTTGTTCCGAATGTATCTCCAATGTTGGTGATGGCGCCATTCTGCAGAAGGAGTTCAACGAGATGAACATCCCCTCTTTCTACCGCTTCTAACAGTGGTGTACGCCCGCCTTTATCCGCAGCCTCAGCGTTGGCACTATTCTGGAGAAGTAGCTCAACTATATGGCTTTTTCGGCACTTCACTGCCAGTATCAGCGGAGTTTCTCCATAGTTGTTCCGAGCCTCGATATCGGCACCTTTGTCCAGGAGAAGCTCAATTAGCTGGGCGTTGTGCCATGAGACTGCTATTAGTAGCGGGTTCCACCCTCCAACATCCGCAGCCTCAAAATTGGCACCCTTTTGCAGAAGTAGCTCAACTATGTGGCTTTGCTGCTCATATACTGCCAGTAATAGTGGAGTTTCTTTACGTCTGTTCCGAGCCTCAATACTCGCACCACAGCATAACAAAAGCTCGGCAATACGACGATGACCGAACTTGGCGGCCATGGCTAACGGCGTATAGCCATCTCTGTTCCGTAACTCAGTGTCCACAGCTATCTGGGCTGAGATCGGGGTGCACTCCTTAGCCAAGTCGTGGTGCTCTGCTTTAGGGCCATGATCCAGGGACTCGACACTGGAAATGTCAAGCGACGAAGTTCCAGAACTGATTAGTTCCACACCATCTTTTATTTCAAGAAATGCTGTGACAATTTGTTCATGTCCACACCTGATAGCTCCATGGAGCGCGGAGGACTCGAGGAAATTGACCCTCTGAGTTGGATCGGCTCCAGATTTCCACAAAGACATTGCTGTCTTCACGTGCCCACTCACAGCTGCAGCAAACAGGGGCGTAACTTTCCCATAATAGTTCCAAGGACCTAAACTCTCCAGCTTCGCACCCCTTTGCAATAAGAGATCGGCAAGTTGCTCCCGGCCATATCCAGCTGCTTTGACTAGCAAACGACAGTTGCCCTCGGCATCTGCTATCTCAGCTCCTCGATTGAGTAGATCTTCCACCACTGAGACGTCAACCTCATTTTCGTCGTATCTTCTATCGCAAAGGGCTTTAAGTACTGATATTCCGCCCAATACGCAAGCTTGCGCTCCCTTTCTGAGGAGAATGCGGGCCATAGTCATGTCTCCGCCTTCCAGAGCCACGTAGAGTGGTGTCTTTCGGTCATTTAGGGCGTTTAGTTCGTTGCTCCTTTCGCATAGCGTCTCTGCGGCCTGGTGAAGGCCATGCCTCGCAGCCAAGTGTAATGCTGATTGGAGTTTGCTTCCATAGGTATTCATCCCAGTCCTTAAGGGAATAATATGATGACCTGATGTAATTAGCCTGAGCTGCAGCCCCCATGGCCTCTTTGCACTACAAGAATTCGAGAAGTTCGGAGGGCTCGGAACAGAGACGAGCATGGTGTGCCCAGTATCTTGCAGCATACAAATAGAGCGAGTAGGCTGAGACCCGCTCGATATACTCATCTTTGAGACTGCATGGCCCGCTTTTGAAGACAGAGAACATCAGGTACGTAACACAAACGTCCGTAATCGTAACATGCGGGTTTGTGTATAGGGCTGGTTTGAAATGGCGCTGTTCCAGATATTCCTGCGTAGTATAGTGGACCAGGCGGACTTCTTGGGTCTTATCATCAATGACTGCCAATCCAGCATACATTGACAAATTCAAATGGGGTATGAGGTCGCCTCTGTTCAAGTCTTTGGCTCCAACCTTTACAGCGAGCGCATGCCTGAGCTCGTCGACTTTGAGGGGTCGTTGCGTGTACGTGAGCCACAATAGGACGTACATTGCATGTTCGGCGATGTCTTTCTTTTGGCCAGTTATCCGTGCCATGGTGTGGTCGTAAGCATTGCACAGCGTATCTTCCATTGACTTCTTGTCCACTCCGTGGTTCTGATTCTTCATGACTTCTAGTGCACATCGCACCTGGTTTGGCGACAATTTGTCGACAAGAGAGTCCAAGTAGAGGCGGGCCAAGAGGAACCTTTTTGGCAGTTAGCTTAACATTATCATCAAACTGAAGGCTGCAAGATAACTTACATGCCGCTAACAGCTTGTGCCACTGCACCTTTAACTTCCTCCCGAAGATCGTCATTATTAGGAATAAGTGCATCAGGTGATAGCTGCGCGAGATAGCCATCTATGAACTTATTTATATCTTCCCGTGGAGCAGAGATTTCCATTTTCATGGCATGACTGAAAAAGTGGCGAACTTCTGGAACTGCAAGAGGCCTCGAGGTGAAAAGCATATTGAGTGTCGGTGACGAGTCCTTAACTTTTAGGAGCTCATCTAAGAAGGTATTCCGATAACCGGCTTTGGCTGATAACTCATCAAGCGCGTCGATGAGAACATAGACCTGAGTGAATGATCGAACAATGTTCTGGAAGACTTCACAGATTTCCTTCAGCGAAGGCGTGGTGGACCTTGGCTGGTGTAGGTTGTATAGATCTTTGATGTATGGCGGTAGAGTAGTGTTAAGCAAGCATAACTGCTTCGTGAGACTGGAAATAAGCTGCAGTGGTGTTTGCTGGTCATGGCGTTGGTAGTCGCAGTATATGTAAGCAATCCCGATGCTCGCTGTCTGACCGAAGGCCGATGATAAGTCGTCAATGACTAGTGCAGAAAGGACAGATTTTCCCGCTCCGGGGATACGCTGACAAAACAGAACCTTACTGGTACAGTCCTTCCAGGTATTGTACTCAATGGAATCCAAAAACCACCTGCCTGTCTCTGGTTGGATTCGGTCCCGGTAAAGGCTATGTTGTGAGCCATGATTCATTGGTGTTAGCCACTCAATGATAGCAAGATCTTCCTGTCTTTTTAAGTCGGATCTGATATAGTTCACATCTTCGGCTGTTTTGAGAACGTTTCGTTTCACTAAAAAGAAGTGTTAGAAAGAAGACATGAAACTTTAGAAAGAAGACATGAGACCTTGGAAAGAAGACATGACACCCTTGAGCGTATGTTGGAAAGGGGCCAAACTGCGATGAGGGGTACTGAAGCCCAACAACGCGTTCCGTGAAAACGGTAGAAAACCGACCTTCTTGAATAACCTCTAATGCTGCTCGCTCTCTGTTCACAGCTCTGGGTGGCACTTCCTGTAGAAGTTCCTTTGCATAGGCAGCCGCAACGGCGGCTGCATGTTCCTGCCACCTTTTGTTTTTATGCGCGTCTGCATAATCACAAATTCCTCGAATAACAAGGCAAGGGAAATTATTCATTAACCCAGCTGCTTCCATCTCAATGCACAGAACATTTCCACCTAGCTTTTCATTGAGTTCATCCCGTACCGTGGCGTTCTTGATGACTTGGTTGCCTGACGCTATCAATCCGTAATGGATTTTCATATTTCGTTCCAGTGGGCTTCTGATCAAAGCTCTGGTCATATCGCAGTCCTGGCAGTCATTGTTGGCGGGAAATGCTCAGTGGGGGTAGTCTGGTTCGAACAAGCTGTCCCTGAGAGAATGTGATCTCAGGTACTCGGAAGCCAACAATGGCCATTTTTGTGCAAGCTGGTCCAGATACGTCGGAATTCGAGGTCCTCTCATTGCATGGCGTGTTCTGAGCTTCGAGATCGCTGAAAGTAAGAGGTTGGGCGGATGGTTCAAAAATCCAGTCCGTCTGAAGCCTTCCTGCTCTGCCTTTCCCAAATCCCATTGAACCACGCCACCAGAGATATCTTGAGGCACACTGACCACAACGTCTCCGAGGCGGACGTCATGGTCTGGTATATTGGGGATACCACCACCAATACCAACCATCAAGCCGAATCTGATACTCGGGAAGGTTCTAAGCATTTCCTTCACCACGGTTGCCGCTGCATTTCTTCCGATGCTGCCTGCAGGAAGACATGCAATGACAACATTGTGTTTTCCAATAGAACCGCGAGTGTAGCTGTTATAGTCGTCTTGTGGAATGGGAAGATCGTCTTCATGTTCGATATCTAGCATGGCCGTTGCTGCTGTCTGTTCTTTGGCGAGTGCGCAAACCCAGCCTATGGTATAATCGGTATGGGACCTGGGGTTATCGGCCCCTTCGGTCACCATCTTGTGGAAGACCGGTCGGCCGGTAGCGGGAGCGTGTTAAAGACGCAGACGAGGGAGTAGCCCAGAGGGAATGATGTGATAGAACTCTGTAGGAAGTAATGATGGCTGAGGGTGAAAGAGCGCGAAGGAGCCTGAAAGAAAGACTTTTGAGAATTGGCGGTGTTGAACTGAAAAAGTGATCCGGAAAGGCTCCAAGACACTTGAGGAAGTGAGGCTCTGGAAAAGTGAGGAGTATATCAGCTAATACACAACCAACACCCAGTCATCCCCACGCGTGACCAAATTTGACGAGATGCATACCTTAGGTGCGGGCAAGTGTCCATCCGGCTCCATTCAAGGCATACCAGCACGAATCGCTGGTGAAGTTGTTAGTTGTCCATGCTCGTAAGCATCAAGTAACTTCCACCTCGCGCAGCCTGATGGAGCCAAAAGTCTGCATCTCTGCACAGCCATGGCGTCTAGTTTCGACGGCACTGGACGAGCGGGCAATAGAGAGTTCCCATTGGACACTGCGGAGGGCTGTGTCGTGGGATGAAGAAGGAAAATGCCATTTTGGAGGCATGTAGAGAGGGAGAACTGTGATAACCCGAATGCTGTGACGAAAGATTTGAGTTGTTCGGTCATGTAACTTGTGAGTTGCTGGGCAAAAGTTGGGCGAGAGAAGTGGTTAAACGAGTGGATTTCATTGAAGAAACGCTGGTCGCGAGAAACACGGCAGGTGATGTGCCTAACAACTTGTGGTCAGCAAGTACAAACTCAAAAGTACCCGCCCACTCTGAGTGGGAATGGAAGGTACATTTGGGAATTGGGAGGCTTCATACCTAGGTACTGCGTTTTCACCCACCACCCGACAGAGCGATGAGGAACTCAGAGCCTTTCACTCACAGCAAAGTGAGGACAGCCCTTTTTGCAGGCAGGAACATCCAACGAATGGAAGAGACGGAGCCCAATAGGAAAGCGCATCCTGAAGTACCTACCGTGTGAACCAGGGAGAATCAACAGAAACTTTATTTTAGACTCAGACATCTTCAGTTCCTTCCCGGCCTTTCGCGGAGGAAAGAACTTGTCTGTCTGAGATAAAGGAAACTCAACAATGGGAAACGATGGTGATTAGGGGGTTGGCAAAAACTTAACGGATGCTATACCTCTAACTGTTCTTCAGTGCTCGGTATGTCTTCCTCACACCCATCTAGTAACACAGGATCGATATAAAAAATCGAAGCGCCACCCTCCTTATGTGACGATCCGAGATACTCCTTTGCGAGGAGTTCCGCCATAACAAATGCAAGCGAGCCAGTCCCTCAGAAAAAGTGACTGCCCTGGTATTTTCGTGTCTCCCTCCCCAGCCGTCACCTCAGCCGTCCGATCATCCACCCCTTCGCCTATCCATCCCACAACGCCCACGCACCAAGTAAAATAGATATAGTCTCATTGCCGACGGTCTTACAAGTCCGACTTCGCTCTCGTCTAGGTGAAACAAAACGTTGTATAGAGGTAGTTTTTAACTCTCTTACTCGTCGGCAAGCTCCTTCTGTATGAGATCCATAAGGTTCTTGAGGGCAGTAGCGTTGGCCTCGCTCAGCTGTACACAGTCATGGTTAGCATCTTCCCTTTAAGACTATCCCCGGGACACCATCATACGTACCTTAACCTGCACCTGGCTCGGCTCCGTGCCCTCAAACGCCGTAAACAGCACATAGGCCGCCTTGAGCTTCTTGGTCACGATAAACGTCATGGCCGGTACAATCGCCGTGTTGAGAATGACACGGAGGGTATGGTCTTGGCGCATGACAAGACGGACACTCTTGCGGCCGCCACCGCTGCCGGCCTCTCCATCGCCGCTGTCCTCCACCAGCGCTGAGGCGTCGAAGGAAGTGGAGTCCCAGTTGCCGTTGTGATCTCGCTCGACGCTCGCCTTGGGCACATTGACCTTGAGCATGCCGGCTCCCCTCTCCTTCCAGCCGACACCCTTCTCCATAACGAAGATCTTGGCGCGCACCGCTAGTAGCGTGGCGTCCTCACCCTCGCCGTCATCCACAACGACTGATCATAAGTTAGCATTACCGCATAAGACAAAGCGACGTAGGGATCCCAAATAACTGAAACTTACCCTTTCGCAACTTCAACTTCTTCTCTTCTTCCACCGCAGGCTTGGCCTCGTCATTCTCCCCTTCCTTCTCCTCATTCGACCCCGCATCCTCCTTCTCATTGTCGCCCTCCTCTTCACTCTCCTCCGCGTCACTCTCTGGCGCACCAAAAGGCTTGGCAGGCTTGCCGCTCGTCAAAGTCTCACCGGGCTTTCCACCGAAACTTGTAAGCTTAGCTCCACCAAGCGCGCTGCCTCCAAAACCGCTAGAGAACCCGCCGCCAAACACGGAGCCGGTGCTGGCGCTGTTAAAGCCGGCAAAGGGCGATGGTGCGGCAGCTGAGCTGCCAAAACTGAGCTTGGGCGGCGCGGGAGCCGCTGCTGTGGTGGAAGCACCGAGAGCACCGAAGGGAGAGGCAGATCCGGAGTTTGTAGAGCCGAAAAGGCTGGGGGCTGCCGAGCCCCCTAGGGCGCCGAAGGGAGAAGTTGTAGAGCTGGCAAGCTTGGCGAAACCGGACTGGGCAAAGGCGGAGGATGATGTTTGGGGCTTGTCTTCGGTCGTGAGCTTGGTTTCTGTCGCTGGCTCGGCGTACTTCGAAGTAATCTCGGTGGTGGTTGTCTCGACGGATACTGAGGAAGTAGTCTCCTGGTGACCATAGGGTTAGTCGAGGGTTGCAAATAACATGTGTCCGTGAGATGTCCCACCTTTACTCCGTCATCCGACGAGGTTGTCTCGTCACGGGCGCGCTTCTTCTCCGGCTCGGACCTGTTTGTCCTACTTTGGGTCGCGGTGGACTTGGCTTCCTCTGTGGAGGCCTGGTCCCCGGATTGAGCGTCGTTGGCGTCCTTGCTTTGGTCAAGCTCGTCGTGTGCTCTCTTCTTCTTGGGAGACGAAACCTGCTCCTTCATTTCGGTGTCCTTATCGTCGCCAATGGCAGGCTCTGGGGTCGCCCTCTTGGATCGTGCTGTAGGCGTGCCATTGTCTGATCCGCTATCTTGGGCTACGGCGGCGCCTTGCTCGGAGATGGATGTGTGCTTGAGTTCGCGGCGGGCGGCCGTGGTCTCGGCGTCTTCCTTAGCGACTGGCGCGACGACGGGGTCCGCGGTGTCGGTTGGGTTTTGCGAAGGGTCGGCCATGATGTCAGAGTGTCTGCTGGATCGCGGGGTTGGTGATGTGGTGATCAAGTGAGGAGGAGGGCTTGTAGCAGCAACTGAAACTGGACTAATCGCCAACGAGCTTGGTGTTGCAAGGGAACCGGGCTAGACGCGGCGGTAGGAATCTTATACAAATGAAGTAGCAAGGATGAAGAAACAAAGAGTTACCAATACCAGACAAAGAGCAAGAGCACAAAGAAAGTGGCAGCGACCGAGTTTGTCTGAAATTGGACGTCTGGGCGTCTCCCGAAAATGGGGTACCAGGCTCAGCGGGGCGAGTGGAGATTAGCACAGGGCAAAGGGCGGGCAGTTGGGGCCCTCCGCGCGCTTCGCTACAGTGGTTGGTCACATCACAACGTTACCTATTTCTAGCTGAGGGTTCAGGTTGGACTTGCGCAACACAACCCGGGGAAACCTCAACGTGATATCGACAATCCCTTCCAAATGAGAGGCATGCCCTCCAATACATTACTTGATGAGAACATATCGACAACCCAACGTAAACATTCGAATCGCACGCCATTAGGCTTCCTGCCGTCAACCAGCCTCGTCACTGAACAAAGTTTGATCCTTGTACCCGGGATGGGACAAAGGCTTCGTTGGGTGAAAATATCGCCAATTGAATCCTAGAAGTATCCCATCAACCTCATCTCAATGCAGCATCACTCTGCGTCGGACGGACACATTGGCAGGGCAGAAGGCATCCAAGTATCAGCCCCTGAAAGCCATTGCCCAGTCCCGTCATCTCTATCGTGAACGGGAGAAATGGGACAACGATCAGGATTCTGTTTATACCTAAAGAGGTAACAGAAAGAAAGATACTGCGGATTTCCGTGTACGGGTCAAAACCGCCTGTGAACAAAATCGTGTCTGAGAAGACGATTCTCATCCACTGGACATCTCGGAATAGCGCCAAGCACCGAATCAAATATTGTTTTTCAGATTTCACGTTACCACAGCAACCATATATGTTAGTGGGTCTGGGTTCGTATGTAATGTTCATGCGAATGCATGCCTCATAAAATTTAGAGGTGAGAAGTACACCATCTTGAGGGATTGCATCGCCTATACCCTACCTATCCGCCCCAGCATTCGCCCAGCACTCATTACATTCATTAAGCATTACCCATAAACCCATCAATACCCGAAGAATCCCCCGACCGAAAAGGTACCTGTCACCCTCGACTTCTCAAGTACTCCTCATACCGAGGCGGTAACCCTTCGTCATCAACCACTTCACCATAACTCGGCGGTGGAGGCGTCCGTGGTGACTGCCGCCTGGCATTTACCAGAGCCGTCTCAGGCCTTGGAGCCGCTTCTCGCCTCGCTCCAGCCCGAATCATATCCTCCACCAGATTCGCAGCCCTCATGAACGAGGCCAGTTCGCCCCCAATGGACAAATCATCATCGCTATCCTCACCTCCACTATCCTCACCACTGCTCTCCCCGACTTCATCTCCGCGCTCCTTCTCCCGCTCGTCTTCCGAGTCAACCAACGTTTCCTTCTCATCCCATACCCTCTCATCATCAACAACAACCTCGCCCACAGGCTCACGTACTGCCTGGAGTTCAGACCCAGGTTCATACCTCAACGCAAACCCATCCTCTGGCACTGCATGGTACTCACAATAGCGCTGGTACTCTCTTTCTAATAACCTCTCTTTCTCTTCTTTCTCCCATTTCTCCTCATGCATCTCTGACCTCCCCTCCTTCTCCTCCAACGACTCCCCTTTCTCCGCCATTCCATCACTGTCCCACTCACGTGAACATTTCCCATCATTTCCCCCAGATCCAGCGCCAGCTTCAGCATGCAGCTGAGCGAAATACCTAGCCTTGCACTCCCCACAACTCTCATCACTGCCATAAAAGCCGGGACAAAGCGATTCTATCACCACCACTGGCTCACCCCCTCCGTTTCTCTGCGCCAGTCTCCTTCGCCGGTTGCGTAGCCGACGGAAAGAGTGGAAGACACAGGCCAAGATGGGGAGGGAGAGGAAGATGAGGTAGGTGGCGAGGCGGGTGGGGGAGAGGGTGGTGAGATGGGCGTGGAGAGAGGCGCGGAGTGAAGAGAGGAGGGACGCTAGAGTCTTTTGCTGGGCTGATGTTGAGGATGGGTCTAAACCGTCTAAGAAGAGCCCGGGAAATGGGAGGCGAGCTGGTTTAGCTGGTCGGTGATGCGGGAGCTGCCATGGCGGATGGACAGAGGAGGTGCTGATGCCGTTTGCTCTCGACGGGACGTTCGCGCAGAGGGCTTCTAGCCGCTGCCGCCGTTCCTCGTACTCCCTGCTCACCACCGGCTTTTGCGCATAGCCATGGCCAATCTTACCAGCGACCCCCTCCTTCTGGTCCGCAGCCACACTCCTCTGATACTCCAAACACTCCACCTCCCTCTCAAACTCCTTCCTCTCCCTCACCAATCTCCCCTCCCTACTCTCCCCCTTCCCGCCTTCTTCTTCTCCCTCTCCCACCACGTCAACTCCATGATCATCATCATCATCAAAAACAACCTCCCACCCCCCAGCCTTTCCCCTAACATCCCTAATCCTCGCATCAACGCACCACCCCGCAACTCCAAATGCCCACACCGGTTCTTCTTGTCTGAACCAGATTGTACAGCTCAAGTCTTCTTTTACCGGCTGTCCATCGACGGCTTGTAAGGTGAGGGTGACTGATTGTGATGGCTGTTTGGAGTCCACGTCCCCATCGTGGCTAGTTCCATTAAGAGCAGGATCAGTGTCGTCGGCGTCGACAGAAGGAAAACACCTCGACTCCCAAGTTAAATCAACCTTGATGTCGTTATCAAGCAAAAACGACCCGTCTTGCGAAGAAAGCAAGTGTTGGTTGTTGATGGTTATGTTGGGGGAGGCGCAACCGCCGGTGGTGAGAGAGGGGTTGACGTTGAGGCGGAAACCCTGTTTCAGTCAGTTAGCCCAAAACTTTTGAGGATTGTTGAATTGAGGAAACTGGTAAATGGAAGGAAAGGGAAGGGGGAAGGGTAAGTATGGCATACCAAATCTTGACCATAAACATAAGACCGTGGAGTAGGGTGCATAAACTGTATATACAGCGACTGCGGGTTGGGAACGGCTGCTGCTGCTATTGGCGCGACATCTAAAGGTTGGTCAGTCAGTCAATCAGTCAATTCATCTAGCCAACATCACTCAATCGCTATTGCATCTCTGTGAGGACTGCATACCCTCTAATCCCAAGACAACATGTCCAAAAGCCAGCGCCAACAACGCCGCCTTGTGTTTTGAGCCGTGCATCGCTGTGGTGATGCTATGACCGAGTGTCCAAGAGCGCAGAAGGTGCGGTCGCGAGCGGGTGGACAGGTGTTAGTAGGGTGGCCTAATCCTTCGTCCAACTGACCACGGCGCGGCGCGGCAACGACGGAACGGAGACGCTTCGCTTGACGTCTACCGCTTAGGTATTGTCCGATACCGATCGCGCAACGAGTACCGATTAGATCCCTTTCGGATGTCGTCGGGTACTTTGGTGAGAGCAGGCACCGATTGAACCAAGTGGCAATGCACCGTCTCCCGGTCTCCAGTATCGTGAGGTGTTGGCCTAATTGAGTCCAGCGTCGTCACCTGAAATCCTGAAAGTCCTGGACCAACAAAGGTTGCCTGACAGTTCTTGACCTGCCTGACCTCTCTGACTCAGTGTAGGTGAAAAGATAAAAAAGGACAGATGGCCGCCCCCTCTTCAGAACAACAACACGGTTTTCTCAAAACATCCCCAACCCCTCAATTGGTTTTCACCAGGCAGCCGCATAACTGACCGTCCATCACCTCACCTTTCATCACCCAACACGCCCACTCACTCGAATCGAGAGGCCGCCGGGCGATTGACCTAATCCAACCAATCAGCTTACACGGAACCGACCCGACAAGCCCAAGAAAAGTGGGAAGCTTACGACGACGACCCCTGGCTGGCCTTCTTCTCCAAATCCCCTCCAGACCGAGCCAAGCAACCGACAAGGCTTTGGGAGGTGAGGGGCGGGGCACGCCACCACCACCACCACCCGCTAAATGATGACAGCATGACCTTATTTTCCGGCTAGGTAAGGTGTGAGAGAGGTGGGTTGGGTGGGCTTTTTCTGTTTGCTTTCTGGTTTGGTTATGTAGGTATGATTCAGTTGGTTAGTTATAAAGAGGGCGATATATATCTCAATGATGACACACTGATATCGAATAGAAACCGAAGGGTGTTTTGAACTGGATTCTGAAAGACTGCAATGTATTGAAGAAGGGAGATAGTTATACTGTAACAAGGTATTCATCAGTAACGCGGTCCATGTTCTTCAAGTGTAGAAGAGCAGGCGATGATAAGGTAAGCGGCTGTGATGACCAACTGAATGTGGGAATAAAAACCAAATCAGCGCAAGGCTGGAAAGCAGCGACCGACCAAACAACAAATGAGCACCAGAACTAGACAAAGAACAACGGATATGATACAAGCCCTAGCATATAATTCCGCACTTTTATCCATTGCTTGCTCTTTAACGCAACATAGTGCCATACCCTCCTCGCCCTTTATCCGCTTGATCCAGCTATTTCCCAATTTGATTTATTTGTCTAGCATCGGTAAGAACCATATACGGTTTATCCATCAAAAGCCTGAAAGCCCATTCATGATGAAACCAATAACTCTTGTGTTCCCTGGACCTTCCTTGTATGTGTACTTAAGCCGATTCTCAGAACACATCAATTCAACTCTTTCAACACTGTCATGACCGCTCCTACCAGGCTCAGTGTCTGCGCTCCCTATCCCTATCCGACCCGGAGCCAGAACCGGAAGAACCACGGCCGAAGTGGTCCCTAAGCCACCCTAGCGCGCCATTACCAGAACTCGAACTCTGCTGCTGCTGTTGGTTTTGTTGCTGCTGTCCTCCTCCCTCACGCTGTCCGTCTCGATCCCGTGAACTTCCCTCCCCGCTATTGCTGTTATTGCGGCCCCAGCGGTTACCGAGCCCACCGCCGTACCTGCTGCTAACGTTGCTCTGTGAATTGCTGCTTGTATTCTGCCAAGCCGTCGAGGTACCCCTATCCCTTGGTGGTGATGGGTCCCTAACGCGCGATCGCATGTTGAGACTGGAGTTCTCACGGCTGGGGGGCGAGTGCGAGGTACGGCGCGAGATCCCCTCGGACTGGGAGTCGGTGCGCCTAATGCCGGCCACGTTACGGATCCGCTCGAGACGCTCTTCTCTTTCCTGCTCGCTGCGACGGAGTCGCTCTCTGGCTGATTGGCCTTGTGATCCGAAGGGGTTTAGTGATTCGAAGGGGTTCCGTCCTGGGGCGGATGAGGAAGCGAAGGCTGATGAAGAGCTGGTGCTGGCTTCTTGACGTGATGCGGACGGTTGGCTGTTATTGTTGCTGTTGCTGTTGCTCCCGGTTTGGTTGTTGCCCTCAATCGGCATCCGGCAAATAGGGCACGTGTTGTGCTCCTTAAGCCATAGGGTGACGCATTCACCGTGGAACCAATGCTTACACGGTAGCACGGTGGCCTCTTCGCCCTGATACATCTCGTCGATGCAGATGGTGCATTCGGCTCTACCCTCAGGGCCGACCATCTGCTCGTCGAGGATCTTCTTGGGCAATTTTTCGATAGCCGCTTGCGTTGCTGGAGGAGCCGCATTGGATTGCGGGTTAGCCTCCATGAGGGTCGTTATGATGCGGTCGAGCGCTTCCTGGGTATACACGGCATCGCCATGGACTGCAGCCTGTGGGTTCAGCAGCGTAGCGATGAACTCCTGCAGGCCAGCGGCAAACCCAAGAGGAGGCCCTCGTGGACCACCGCCGCCGCCTTGGCCCGGGCCACCACCGGGGTCTTCTGCGCCCGGCGACGGGATGTTGCCAAAGAGACCCCTAAACAGACTGCCATCACCATTAGAGTTAGCCCTCCCATTAGTCACAACAATGACCGTGTGTCTGCGAATTCCAGGATTGCCATGTCGCGAGCGAACATACGTGTCAAAAGCGGGCACTTCCGGCCCGTCTCCCGCTGCGCCTCCTGTAGTTGTCGTTGTCGTGAAGGTGAAGCTAGCCATGCCGTCTCCTGATCTGGTAAAGGTGGTACGCTGTATCCGTGGCTGTGTCCCAAAGGCGTTTCCTCCTTGCTGTCCCGGCCTTGCGCCGCCTAAATCGGCGAACATATCGGCGAACCGCGCCAAAACAGCCTCGCCACTGTCATCTGGACGGGCGCGGGGCCGGTCCGGACTGCTGTCGAGGTCTTCAACGCCGTTCCCACTTGGACGGTTGAAGGGACTTTCTGGCGAGTGGTATACCGACCGCCGCATGAAGAAGGACCCGGGACCACGCTCGAGAAATTGCTCTATGTCATCTTCGTCCGGGTCTGAGTCTGAACGGGGACCTTGTTGTTGTTGAACACCTGGTCGGGGGTCGTTGTCGGGTTCGACCTGTGGGAAAGTTAGCATGGCGATTTCTGGACGGTTGATGGGGGAACCCACAATCTGTACGAAATCATTGTGACATCTGGGGCACTCTAGGTCCAGGTGAGGGTAGTCGTCGCGATACCACTCGTTTTCGCAGCCATAGCAGTAGACAACTTCTCTGCCTGCTGTCGCATCAAGATACCTCTGGGGACGCCCGGAAGACGCCATCGCCGTCGGTCGGCTCAGCAGCCTTTGGGTTGCGTTGTAAGCAGCAAAGGCGGCGAGCCCTAACTGGACGGTGAGCCCGATGTTTTGGAGCGCTCGCAAGGCCACTTTGATGTGTGATGGCGGGATCGGCGGGTGCCTTGTATGGCGGGCGGGAGGAAGATTCCAGGTATTGTACAGTCGGCTTCGGAAAGCAAGAAGCCCGCGCGTGATATGGTGATGTTGTTCGAGTGAAGTGAAGTCGCCGCCCCACTATGATGGAGTCGACGTTATTGATACAGTTGCTATAATCCGCAACATTGGCGTCCTGGTGTATTGAAGGATCGCAGCGGCGACGTCAACGGGAGGGAACAGCCGCCAGGCGCAGCTTAAATAGACAGATATCGGTGTTTGCTCGCCGTGAAGGGGATTCTTTCGTCGTTCGAGGCCGTGAGCTCTTTTGTGGCGAGGATTCTATTGTTGGGAGAGAAGGAAATGGATGGCACAACGTCAGTTTGTTGGAGAAGGTTCAGCCGTTTACTGGATTACCTTCAGTTGCGCTGAGGATCCGACTGAGCAATGAAAGAGGGAACGGGGCCTGACTGGATGAGGTAATGCGGCATCCCATTGGACCCTGAATAGCCCTGCGCAATCGCTGTAACCGCTGTATTTGGGAAAGTCGGTGGCCATGCGTCACAGCGTTACGGGTATTTCTACGATGTACAATGGGTCCCGGTATTGTTCTTTTCCTTCTTACATAGTATACTCGCCACGGGTTCATTCTGGCCCTGGTCTTTTGTTTCTTGCATGTTCCATTGAGGTCTTCGTCTGATACTGATGTCCCGTTATCCCAGAAAATTACAATGTTGCAAGTTGTCCTTTCCAATCCATCCTAGACCAACTAGGTCATCCACGATATTCACAATCCGTGAATCGGGTGAGGTTCAGGGTTGAATCTGGCAATGTTTCATGTCAACGTCGAAAATGCACTTCTTGACAGCCTGATGAGGGGAAAAGTTAAAACCTAATACTCGCAGCACTGAAAAGCCCAAGGGACCCAATCTAGCATGTCGCAGGCCGTTAACGGGAGTGGTGAGCCAATGTGTCGGCGTCGAGCTGCGGCCTGACCCTGAGACAGATGGTCCAGCATGCACGAAGGTGGGCTATGATGGGGGCCAAGGCACGGCAAGGCACACATCTTTCAGAGGTGTCACGATGGTACGGTACGGTATCGGACGTGTTGATATTTCATTTAGCAATGCGGTTGATAACGCTACAGCATGGTTTTGGGATGACAATGTGATACCAGGGCTTTCCAACTTGAACAAAGCGAGTAGTGGTTAAAGCCAATCACACTGGCACAGGGTCTAAGCCTTCAAAGAGGAGCACGTTTGTGTTGTCACAGTTCTTCAAGGCTAGCGCCAAGGACTGACACGACATCCACAAGCATCCAATATCTGGGGTCGCTCCTGGATCCAGTAAACAAAGTCCACGCCGTCCTGAAGCTCAAGGTCGGACGGGAGCCAAGTGGAATTCGAACGGAAAGCAGCCAAAGAGTAGGTCTACCGAGCAAACACCAGTACTGGGAGAGGTCAGGTGAATCCGAACGCCTATATCTTATAGAAGAGAATGTCTGTAGTCCAGTTATCGGAATTTCAAACAAGGAAAGGGGGTTTTGGCTCGTCAAATCATCGCCCATATTATACACACCGGACCCTGTTGTCCCATATCGTCAAAGGAGCGGCACTTTCTGCTCTTTCACCTTCTGTCATATGCCACCAGTCGACCGGTAATCCTCCTACCTATCACCTCTTGCGGCCCAAATTCCTGAGCAAAACACCTCCTATGACACCAGCGGCAACAGCCACACCACTAATGATGGCCACGCCCATCAGACCCTCCTTGGTCACCTTGTCGTCGATCAGGGCCCGGAGGTTGGCAGCCTGGAGGTTTGCCGGCTCGTTTTCTAGGAGGGCGTCGTTGTATTTCCTCGCTTGCGCGTAGTTACCGAGCTTGTAGTTTCCGAGGGCGAGGTAGTATAGGCATTCGCGGCGGCGCTCGGGAGATGTTCGGAAGATTTCTGATAGCAGCATGACGCCGAGGTGTTGGTCGGCTCGTACGTTGGACTTTACTAGGCCCTACACCTCCCAAAAAAAAAAAAGACAGTTTTAGTGATGTGTTCGTCGAGGTTAAAAGATCGTGTGCTGGGATCGGGGAAAGGTGATGCGCACCCATGCGTAGTTGAACTTGGTCTGGACGCCGACCATCTCCCCCTCCTTCTCATATTGCGCCCGCAGAACATTGAGCTCGGCGGGATTGAGCGGACTGCATCGGTATCGTCGTTCGTTAGATGACTCGGGAATCCTGGGGGCGATTGTGCAACTCGGGGACTCACGTTTCCGCATCCACTGCATCTGTAACCACGGTTTGTTAGCTACCCTCTGCCAAGCTTGGAGAACAATGAAAACAAGTCGTACAGGGAAGTTGTGTCATTTCGGCAAACTGAGGGTGTTGGGTTGAGAGAACAAGAAAATTGGTATCCTGGATAAGGTAGATGGTGGTAAACTCGGCGGCAGCGAATCTTGAGTCTGTAGGTTGGGTGGTGTGAGAGGGGTGGACAGCAAGGTTCTGGAATTTAGTGATAGCTGAGTGCCGCCCGTAGTCGGGTCGCGTGGCTGGAGCTCTGTCAATGTGCCACCGATGACGAAGGACACTGGGGAAACAGCAATGACCCTTGCCCGTCCGGTTATCCCCGTGTAAATCTGCGATAAGATAAGGGAGTGCCCCACTTGTCGCGGCTCGTCGCCCAGAGTGATGGGTTCATTGTTTGGTTTCGGACTCGACAATTGCGACGCAACAACAAACCGATCACGGCGACTTGCAACACCCACACGATCCACGCATCCAAACCCAATTCAAATACGAAATCTTTCCGATCGGTACAACTACACCGAATCCGATAGAGAAGAAAAGGGCAATTACCATCAAATCAAAACTACAAGCCTTCAACACCGCCAAAATGCTTCTCGAAGAAGACCCCTCCACCGTTCGTCTCCTCTTCCCCCTCCCTCAATACGTTTCAATTCATAATTCCAAACCCAAAGTCGCTAACACTAACCTTACTTTGTAGTTAATTGCCCACACAACCCAAAACTTCAACATAACCCCCGACCGGCACGCCGTCTCGCGCGTCGCCGAGTCTCTCTCCACCCTCCAACAAGCACGCGACCTACGCCTGCGCGAATCCGAAACGAACCTCAAGAAACTCGCGCGCACCCTCAACACTCTACAATCCCAGCATCAAGAAGTGACCTCCTCGCACAGCTCCGCCGAACACGCCTCCTTGATTTCGCGCCTAGACACCCAGAAATTCCGCGTAGCAAAGAATGTGAGCGATCTGGAAATGGAAACGGAGAGGTTGCAGACGCAGTTGGCCGAGTTACAGGCGAGACTGCAGGAGTTGGAGTTGCAGGGTGTTGATGGCGATGCTGCTACAGTGGCAGGGGAGAGTGGGAGTGGGAATGGGAATGGGAACGGAGGGCAGGTCAGGAGCGTGGAGGATGAGGTGTTGTTGAGATTGAAGGTGTATAGGAGTTTGGGGATCGAGATTGAGAGGGAGGAGCAAGATGGGGAGTTTACGAGGGCGGTGGTGAGGAATGATAGGCGGGGGGATGTGTGCGTGGTTAATGTGGACCGGCATCGGTTTTCGAGGTTTTTTTATGCGAATTATTTTTGGCAGACGCTTTAGGGCGGTTGCTGGGGGTTGAGTAGTTCGGAGAATTAAATGGCAAGTAAGGGGACGTTGGGATTTGGTTGTGGTTACGGATGGTTACGAAAGGGTATGATGCATGGATGGAATTGGCGTCTGGAGGAGTTTGGGGTGGGAATAATACCATGTTGAATTATTGTTGTTTGGAAACATTCACAGATTTCTTAGTGTGATCATATAAAAGTATGTTATGCTTTATTGCCGCTTTCCGTTAATACCCAGCCTTGCTCTATCCTTATAATTTGTTATCCAATGTCTGTGTCCGCTGAAAAAAAAGTGAACTTGATTATGTACTAAACACAGCCGCGACCAAAATTGAACAAGCGGTACATCATGATTATTCACGCCATAGGCCTCCACTTCCCATTCTGAGAAGTGAAACCAGCAAAATACCCCTGCTCCTGCTCCAACATGCCCATCGGCGACGCCCCATTTCCATAATGGGTATTATTCCTCCTATCACCCTGCATCAAAGGAAACGTCTTTGAAATGCTCCCCAAAGCGCTCCTATTCGCCCTGGCACCCGTACCATGCCAACCCGTTTGCGCCTCGCTTGTTCCACTTCCATTCCTCAAAGTCCCCTTTCTACTACTAGTACTGCCCCCCATCCAACCCCCCTCCAACGAATGCGACGGCCCAGCACTATGCGACCGATGGCTCAGACCGTGATGGTACCGACCTCCAAAGCTCGAGCACCTTTCCATGGGGAGTTCCAGGCGTGAGTTGATGTTCTCCCAGCCGTCGTCGTCCTTGTTGTTGTTGAATCTCCAACCGCCTACTCCTTCAAAGTCTCGCTCGATGCCGACCGAGGGTGCCAGCCCTCCGGACTCGGGTAGAGGGGGGATCATCTCGCCGTCTTCGAGGATGGAGGTGATGGATGGCGAGATGGATGCTTGACTAGAGCGGCGAGAGCGACGAACAGAGCCAAAGCCGTAACTGCTCTTACGGCGGAGGGGACTTCGCTGGTGGGAGTCGTAACCGTTTTGGTAGTAAGGGGAGGGGGAGACGACGGCTGAGGGCGAGTTGTCCCCACTTTCGCCGGCTCTGTTTCCGAAGCTGCCTCTGCTGCTGGAGGATAGGCGGCGTGGAGTGAGGAGTTCGCCGTCGGTGATGCTATGGTAGTGACGGCCTTTGATGAATTGGGGGACGAATGCCATGGCTATGTCGACGTAGACGATGGCTACGCGGAACATGAGCAGAGAGAAGGCGAGGGCCGAGGTGATACCAGCGAAGATGGCCATGGGGATGGTGAAGAGGCAGAGGACGGGGACGACGAGTCCGTGGACGGGGTTGAGGAAGGGCATGATGTCTGAGGGTGTCTTGTGCCGGTGGCAACAGATGATGTTGAAGATGTGCTCTGTCCGGCAGAGCTGACGATATGTGAGACGAAATGCGTGAGTGAAAGCTGTCGGTTTTCTGGCTTGATGGTGAGTTGATTGAAGTTGTATGCAGCTTATCGAATTTCCTTGCTGGCGAGGGGCATATCTGTGCGTGTGCTTGGAGCACAGTTATCTTGTTCACTGACCCGAGGTTGAACTAGTTGAGTTTGAAGACATGATAACAGAAGTTTGTTGTTTTTGGAGAGAGTTCTTGAGGCTAAGCATGTGAAGTGTAAGTGCGCAAGACGGAAACATGGAGTGACCGGGGAAAGCAAGGGGGACGAAAGCCGTTTTTGAACAGCCCACAGGGGTCGGAGCTTAAAAGCTGGGGAAGCTCGGGAACATGCTATTTCAGGGTCCACTACACCCGCTTTGACACTTCGGCAGGCGCCGGATGAGCGACCAGATCACCATAGGGGCCGTTTTTAGGGCCGTGAACACCTCCAGCGGTTGAAGTGCCCCGGAATAGGAGGTCTTGGCAGCCACACGTTTCCATTCCCGAATTTCGAGAACACCAAAAATGATGCTCTCTTTCCACTTCATCGAGATGATCGAGATTCCTGTTTGACGGCCACAGGTTGCATATGTGTTCACCGGTCCCTTCCATTGTGTCACCCACCGACAGTCACCCCCGCTTGACACTGACAGCCGGAGATGTCGTTTCCAACTTCGGTTCGTACCACAGGAGCCCCGCGGTCGTCCCATCGCTTCGTCTTATCGACTCATCCGCATTGGTGTCAAAGCTGGGGCAAGTTTTGAACATGCCCAACCATCAATGAAGTCAACATGACAGCGCCCAGCGCCCTTATCTTTCCGATTTCGAACATGGATGCAGCTGAAGATAAGGTTGAACGATCAATAAAGACGCCGGTTCGAGTGGCCCTGCTGCCATGTTCCAAGACATTTCCATGCCTTATCGACGCAGGCGCCTCCGCTATATAGCGGAGTTTCTGATGGCCAGACCACAAGTTAGACTTTATTCTGATGCCAAGACTGGGCATCTCTAGGCAGCAGCTTCCAATTTCTCCAAATTATGAGGTCTGGATCAAAAGCAACGTCCGCTACATAGCCAGCGGTGAAATGAGTATCAAGTGGTAGTCTTGAAGAAATAGGGGTGAAACAGTCCACGAGTGTTGACTTTTATAAAGAGCCGTTCTGGATCGCCCCTCGTCAAGTTGAGGCTGTGTTAGGAGGGCAAGGATAATATTTTGTGGACAGGGAATAGCTTCCCCACATACATCTCCAACTGACATCATCCATTGGAGGAGGCGTACCTGAAGGCTGACAGGACTGTGAGTCCTCAATTTCAAGATATCGAACATAAATATCATCCGTGTTCAACTTCATGCCAACTTCACGGCCATCAACTCTCGCATCACGGTACTCGTCACATAGCCATGTGTTCCCCTACCGGCGACTCGACACCTCATGAAGCTCCCAAAAGAGCCGACGATGGGGCTCCCAAAGAGCCCTTCCCATGGCACATCGGTGTCTACGACGCCCACTGTCACCCCACCGACACCATGACCTCCATCTCCAGCATAAAGAATATGCAAGCACGACTCCTCACCATCATGGCCACACGCGGTCAAGACCAAGACCTCGTCACCTCCGTAGCCGAGCAGTACGGCGTCACAAACCTGAACGAGCTACGCGAAAGTGGTTCATCCGGAACCCCAAAGAAGGTCGTACCAGCGTTCGGTTGGCACCCCTGGTTCTCTCACCAGCTCTACGATGACTCCAGGGAAGAAGTCACGGATGTACAGGCGCACAAAACTAAGCACTACTCGGCCGTTCTATCGCCCACTCCCGATGCCGATTTCATCGCTTCTCTCCCCGAACCCATTCCTCTAAGCAAACTCCTCGACGAAACCCGCCAACGTGTGCTCGCCCACCCCACAGCCCTGGTCGGCGAAATCGGCCTCGACAAAGCCTTCCGTCTCCCCTGGGGCAAAGCAGCGGACGAGTCCTCCTCGCACAACGGGGGGGACCTAACACCGGGTGGTAGAGAGGGAAGGATGCTAAGCCCTCACCACGTCAAGATGGCGCACCAGGTTGAGGTTCTCAAAGCCCAACTTGGACTGGCAGGCGAGTTGGGTCGTCCTGTCTCTCTACACGGCGTGCAAGCTCACGGCGTGTTATTCGACGCCCTGGCTTCGCTGTGGAAGGGACACGAGAAGGAGGTGGTCTCGCGAAAGAAGCAGAAGATGATTGCCAAGGGCGTGTCGGAGGATTTTTCGTCTAGTGATGAGGAGTCTGACGGCTCGGAATTTGGGCTTGGGGAGGAGCCCAAGCAAGAGAAGGTCAAGAAGCCGTACAAACCGAAACCGTTCCCACCTAGGGCGTGTCTACATTCTTTCAGCGGCCCGCCGCAGATGTTGAAGCAGTATTTGGATCCCAAGATCCCGGTCAAATGCTACTTTTCGTTTTCGATGGGGGTTAATCTGGGGACGGCAGGTGGGGAGGCCAAGTTTGCGGATGTCATTAGGGCGTGTCCGGATGGGCAGGTGCTGGTGGAGAGCGATTTGCATGTGGCGGGCGAGGATATGGATGGGTATTTGGAGGATATTGCGAGGAGGATATGTGAGGTCAAGGGGTGGGGGTTGGAGGAGGGGATGAAGAGGATAAGGAGGAATTATGAGGAGTTTTTGTTCGGTTGAGTGTGGTGACTTTAGAAGACGGTAGACTTTAGATGGGAGTAGAAGTAGAACAAGTGACAGCATGATTGAAGGCAGGCCATCTTCTTTTTCTCAGCCCTTGGTGTTTTTTTCTGAATGCCATCGCGGAACCGAATCGGTCAATTGGTCCCACTGAGGGTCCAACTGAGGGTCCAACTGATAAATATCTGGGGCAACCCTTCCCTTCGTGCCTGTTGATCAACGGCCCCGGCACTGACACGCGGGACTTCACTACTACAGTTCACCCCTGGAAAGTTCGTTAGCGCGGGATTTCACTACGAACTCTTCGCAACTCAACCGCCATTCCACCACATTTCATGCAAGAAGTTGGTATCAACCAGATGCGTTTTGGAGGCTTTATACACTTTGTCCAAGTTTCCGTTTTGAATGTAGCTGTCCCGTCATTTTTCTGTGTTGTTTTGTAGATCCCTATCGCAAGAACCGCGCTAACAAAGGAACGAAAAGATCTTCACTTACTCCTTCCGGAACCGGAACTGAGACGTTCGTAAGCTTTCTCCTCTCATGTCACAGATTTTGCTATCTCCGAGGAGGGACCCGACTGAGCGAGGCACCGCGTCAGTCAGTCTGCTACAACGAATCCGTCAGGGTTGTCACCGTTTCAAGCCGGCAGTTCTGACATGAACTTGTGCATTGCATGGCGCCTATGAGACACTGCACTTCCAGTGTTCGATTTAGCGCCGTGAGCGCCTATCAAACGTTCTGGATGCTTGTCTCAGGTGCCGATCTTCGCTGTTGAATTTTTTGGAAAACGAAACTTCAACCGCTGTCATCGTGAAGTGTTGGTAAGTTACACAGCTTTCTGTGAAGAAGGGTAGGATTGATGTTGAGTGGAACAAGGTTGATGAAAAGACCAAGTGCCAAAATGTGATGAACTGGGATGTACGTCAAAGAGAAGAAATGCTCAGTCGCAAAATATTGGTAATAACATGCATGCTCTTCTAATTCGGAAAGATGCTGAGGTTCTTTCCTCGACGTTCCCAACAGAACAGAAAGGAATTGTTGCGATTCTCACTTCAGAGTTGTGATCAAAAAAGAAGCGATGACCTTACCGATAATGCCGGTCCGGGGCGACTTATATCGATATCCGCCAGCTATAATTACCGGTAACAGCTACCGATCGTGGTCGCCGCCATTCGGATGCGTCCATACTCCATTTCAGTCTTTGTCAGCCACCGCCTTCACACTCCATGTTCCCTGTGTTCCGAACTACGGTACCGTAGTCGGGTATGTCCCCCCCCCCCTCATTTCGACTGTGATCTGGACCCGATTCCTCCACTTGGACCACCGTGAGGCTGTGAACAAGCTTTTGAAATTGGAGCTAGTAAAAACTAAGAGAGAAGGGGGAGAGCAAAAATGTAGGGAATCGGATGGATTTTAAAACACCACCCACGTTGCTTGGCTTTTCCACTTTCTTCTGCTTTTCACCTCATTCCCGTCCTTATTTCCTTCGATTATTTCCATCGCCTTTTCATCGTCACACAAATTCCCCCAATCGCTTGGCCTTTCCAACCGAACTGGGTTCCCCAGTGACGTCCAACGGTCCATCATTCTCACAACTCTTTACTCTTGGCATCCCGCTCCAATTTCGCCTGAATACCTCTACCAAGTTATTCCCATCTGCAAACATTCCCGATTGCAGCATCTGTGCTGCTGCTCGTCTGCCGTCATCAATCAAAGTTTGCGTTATTCCCGAGCCTACCACAACACACGGAACAAACAGTCAAACACACACAAGTGCCGAGGCCGTTGGTGATTTGCACCACGTTCCTCGATAGAGCGGACCCATTCACACCCTGCCCGACTGTCCGCTCGGCTCCCGGGGCTACCCCAGCTGCGGACTGACGCAGCTCGGCGCATGTGTATGTCTGGGTATCCTGTCGGTGACAATCAGCGGCACCTCGGCAACGGCAGCAGTCGTGGTTCGATGGATCCGCATCCGCTCTCGTCAGCGGACCCGGTCACCGCTGCCGCATCCGCACACCCAAGATATCTGCCGGGTTCGGTGGATACCAGATCCCGGCCCGGGCCCGTGAGTCTGACCCATCCTGGCCATCCGGGGTCGATAGTCCTCACCCCGAGCTCGGCCACTTCTTCCACCGTGTACGCCGCCTCACCGAGTCCGGCCGATGCATCGTCGTACCCTTCGCACTATCACCACCAGGGTCACCACCACTCCCACTCCCGCTCCTTGTCCAACACAAGTAGTGTTACAGCCGCCGCCGGACCCGGACCCGGACCCGGTGGTGCATCATATGGTACCCGGTTAACAAGAGCTGGAGCGGCGGGGTACAACAACAACAACAGCAGCAGCAGCAGCACCATCCACGTTGCTGGCGTTAAGCGCGAACCCACCGATGATCTACAAGGCGTCAACGGGGACTACTCCTCCAACGGTCACCACCACAACGGACCCTTGGCCGGGCTTGGCGGCACCACTTCCAGGTGGAGTGTCAGTGGCCCGAGTGAGAGCGTCGAGGGAGATAGCAGTACCGCTTCGCCGACGTCGACATTAACGGGAGGTGGAGGACCCCAGCGGAAGAAGCAGAAACGGAATAAACCGACTTTGTCGTGTTTTGAGTGTGTTGAGAGGAAGACGAAGGTGAGTTTGGTCGTCAAGTCTCTCATCTGATGTCATCGTCATCCGAACTTGAGCTTATTTTGATGACGCACTAACACTTGCATCAGTGTGATCGCGGCCGACCTCATTGTTTAGCATGTAAGTTTCTCCATACTATTTGAGTCTTGAGCATTTACTTACCAACATCTAGGCATCAAACGCCAAACCGAATGCAAATATGCCCACGTCGCCAACCTCCTTGAGTAAGTTCATCCTCCCCCCACCCCCTCAGGACACATTTACTCACAACCTCCTAGAGAAACCTCTCGAAGCGCCACCAACGGCCGCCGAATGACCAAACCACCGCGGAAAAAGACCGACCAGGCGTCCTCGAACACCAGCACCCTCCCCACCGTCCTACCCAACGCCGCAGACCGCATCTTGAGCAACGGCCGAATACCCCTCGGATCCATAGCGACCTCAACCGGCCTCCTCTCCAACGTCCCCTTTTCCGCCCCCGGCTCCTCCAACGTCTTCGGCATCGGCTCTGAACACCCCTTCGCCAACTACTGGACCTGCAACGGCGGGCTTCCCGAAGTCATCGACGTCCTCCCCGCCAAAATGCAGGTCGACCTCGTTCTCGACCGGTACTTTGAATGCGTCGATCCCGTGTATCCCATGATCCACCGCCAGACTTTTTTCGCCGACTACGAGCACTTTTGGACTCTGAGCCTGGAGGAGAAACACAAGTGCGATTCGGCGTTTATTGCGCTGGTCTTTGTGATGCTGGCGCTGGGCACGCAGTTTGTGGAGAGTAAACTCAGCGCGAGGGAGCGCCAGCAGACTGCCGAATTTTATGCGAGCGCGGCGAACCAGGCGTTGAGGGTGGGGAGCTATATGAGCATGGCGAGCATTACGAGTATTCAGGCCATGGTGTTGATGACGTACTTTTTGATTAACGATAATCATGCTTCGGATGGTTGGGCGTTTGGGGGGATTTTGGTGCGGCAGGCGTATGCCATGGGGTTGCATAGGGATCCTAACATTGGTATGCCTCTCTTCCTCTTCCCTTCTCCCTTCCCAACTCACCTACTAAATCCCTTAACATGTAGTCGTCCCCACCGCCCCCCTGTTCATAAAACAACAACGCCGCAAAGTCTGGCAAGCCGTCCTCTTCCAAGACACCTTCCTCACCGTCCTTTTATCCCTCCCCCCCTCCGCCACTCACACCGACGTCAAAGTCGAAGACCTAGTCTCCAACCTGGACCCCTCCTCCTCCTCTTCCGGCTTGTCTCAAATCTCCATCGACGCCTGCGACGACCCCACCGACATCGCCTACCTCCGCGGCTCCTGGACGCTGGCCAACCTCGTGCAAGAAACCATCTGCTCCCCGCGCTCCTTGGATGTACCCATCTGCACCACCGTCCGCCACAAATCCAAACTCGTCGCCGATTTCAGGGCAGTCTACCGCTCGTTTCCAGACATTTTTCGGTCCTGGGACGTGGCCATGTTAACCCAAATGGCTGAACGCAACAAGCGGATCGTGCGCCAAACCCTTTTTCTGTCATCAAACTACTTCCACAACCTGATGCTCGTTCACGCGAGCGAGAGCGCAGACGTGCCCGTCAATGTGCGCGGAACGCTGGAGGCGGCGCACGATGCCATCACGGCTTTCTTTGTGCTGTTCAGCCTGTTTGAGACGGAGGCGAGGGTGTGGTGGGTTTTTAACCATCGGGCCTTCTTGGAGGCGCTGTGTATTGGCAATGTGTTGAGGGAGGCGGCCAAGGAGGAGGGCGGGGTGGAAGCCATGGCCAAGGATCCCTTGTTTGTTAGGGCTAGGGGAGATATTCGTGAGTTTTTTGCTTCTTTCTTTCTTTGTGTTTGTGATTGTGTTATGGGGTGATGTGATGGGATTGATGAGAAAAAAATGATGATGATGATGATGCATGCTGACGATGATGATGAAAAAAACAGATCAAATGATTAATATCATGAGGGCCATGAGTGAGGGCGAACAAGGGTCGGAAACGGCGAGGACGAGGGTACAGGTTTTGAGCGAGTTCCTAGTTTGAATGAATGGAGGTTGAGCGGGCGAGCGAGCGAGCGAGCGAGCGTGCTTGGTGTTCGTTAGGAGTTGGAAGAGCGATGAGCGACCAGCGACCTATCAATGACAAGAAAAGAACCCTATAAGATGATACGATTGAACAAAACAGTGACGATTTTGCGCGATATAACCGGGCGGCTTGGAGCAGGATACTTACTGAAATATATTCCATGGCGATGATGATGGACTGGCGCAAGGACAAGAACTAAAGAAAGACACCACCCTAAAATCACTACCTATGAAATACTCGACCACTGCAGTGAACGAAGTCCTAGCTACCATACTAACCGACGCTTTCCTAGGTACCAAGAACTATCCATTACCATCTGTCAACAACGATCTTCATCAACAAGAAACAAAAAAGGAAGGAGGAAAAAAAAAAACAAAAAAAAAAAAAACATACAAGCACCAGATTGATTCGCCAGTCGTCACTCACCGATCCGACTATTAGTCTGGCTGGCGGCCACTGACTTATTTACTTATCGAGAGGTCAAAGATCGGACTGACGGGATCCCTTCCGAGTTTTCCCAGCGCCTATGGTCGTATGCGACTATTAACATTACTTTCCGTGTGTGGTGAGCGGATGGAAGAGTGGGAGTGTGGGCCCAAGAACTGCTTAAATATTACTTGGCTTGGGGGTTTAGTTACCGTGTTACTGCTGTTAGTGTGAGGAGGAGGGAGAATGTCATTCATGTATAGATACCTATCTAGATGTAGGAGAGAGAAGAAGAAACCGAACCGAACCGAACCAGCGAGCTGGCTGGCTGGCGGGCTGCCTTGCTCAGTCGTGAGGTTCTTTAGACCCGTCCGTCTGAAGACGAGAAAGGAAATGTATTATGTTGTTGTTGTTGTTCAGCGCTACATGCAGTGCGGATGAATAATTCTACGAAGACCTAGGCCTATTTCAAGGACGTTACGTATGAGAGGAATGCTTGTTTAATTCAAAGAACGCAGGAAGGTAGGTATTGAGTCTATCTACATCAACCAAAAATGCATTATTAACTTTCGAAGATTGATGATTATTTGCTTGAATAAATGTCATTATTCGATAACCAACCATCTAGATGACCTATCTACTTCAGTGAAACAAAGGAAACAAAATTGAAAAAGAAAAACAAGATTGGCAGACATCTCAATGCCGCCGGGGTATATAGTTGCAAGGTACTCGGTGCTCAACTCAAGCTCAGTGCTGTAGTGCGCGTGTGTGGTATATGTGAAAAAAAGCAAATGGCCCTCCCATCCAATCCAATCCAATCCAATCCAATCCATCCATGGTATGGTCCTTCCTTCCTCTTGGGGCTTCATGGAGCCTTCCTGTTCCTTCCGTACCCATTGGCACGACATGTATGCGTGGTGGTGTTGTGTGTTTGTTTGTAGGGCCTTATTCTTGGTTGGGCCATGAAGCAACCGTTATCCCGATCTATCCAATCCGTCCGTCCCTTCCTGGTGTCCCTTCATCACGATCATTTGCTTCGTTTGCGTTCGTTTCCTTGCTTCATGAGTACAACGCCACAACTGCCGCCCTGAGGCCATGTGTTATTGCGTCGTACTCCTCTTCGGCGGCCCTTCCACCAGCACCTCCTCCTTCACCGGCTCACCCAAGTTCGTCAACAACCCACCAGCATCCACCAACTCCAAGTCGTGTCCCTGACCTTGGCCATGCCCCGACCTCCTCAGCCTTCTCTCTTCCGACGAATACGTTGGCAACTCATCACCCTCCCCATCCATCTGCGGTATACTCTCCAAATCACTCGTACTCTTCGGCCTCTCCCTCCCTCGTCCCTTACTTAAACTCCTTCTGCTCGTCAGTGGAGATAAAAACCCTCCCAGATCTTGCAGCAACGCTGCCGATCCTCGGCGCAAGCCACTAGCACTGGCGGGCACGGCGGGCACGGGAACGGTGTTGGGGCGCGGTGGCTCGACGGTGGTGGAAGCGGAGGATCCTCGTCGACCGCGGGTGGGTTCGTCGGAGAGAAGGCCGCCGTAGTCGAAGAAAGAGACACGGCGGGGGGAGGAGAGGACGGGGAGGTCGTTGTGGGTAGTGTTGCGCGGCGAGCCGGGTTGGCTTCGTTGGCCTGACATAGACATCAGGTAGTCATCACTACGGGCGCTGGAGCGAGCTTGGGATGAAGAAGATGGTGGAAAATCCCACGAGTGGATGGCATCGCGGTCGTGGTGGTGAATTTGGGCTATAGGGGCAGGGGTGTAATAGCCGCCGCCGTTTCCATCCGAAGAGAGGATCAACCGCTCGCGCAAATCGGGCTGGACGCCGTAGCCGACGTCGCGGACCAGATCCTCGTCGGAACCCCAGTGACGCAGGATAGGGCGGTGGCCACCGTTGGGGGCGGCCCCGCCGGGACCCGAGCCGGGGGAGCGCTCGAGGGAACCGGCGGCGATGGAGCCGTATTTGTACTTGCGCTTTTTGACACCGCGGTCGCGCACGAAGGAGCCGAGGACGAGGGCGTTGGAGGCGGCGGTGGCGAAGAGCAGTTCGACGGAGGCGTATAAAGAGCGGGATTGTTGGGAGCCGTGGGCGTGGATGATGTGCGGGACGCGGTAGACGGTGACGCCGACGACGCCGAGGGAGAGGGAGAAGAGCAGGACCAGCTGGATCTTGCGTTTCAGGCTCATTTGGGAGCGGATGATCATAGGGATGGGGAAGAAAACGAGGAGGAGGTCGGTGATGATGTTGCAGACGGCCATGGTGATGAGTTGGACGTAGCCTTGGCGGCACTGACCTCCAGGGTCTGGAAGGACTTGCGAGTACTTGTGGAAGGGCCGGCATTCGACGACGTCGGAGATGATGACAGCGATGAAGGTGGTGACGAGGGTGACCCGAATGAAGACGAGGGTTATTTCATAGGAACGCTCCCAGCTGACGTTGAGCCGTTTGAAGAATTCCAGGATGGCGAATTTGAGAATCCATAGCCTGCAGACCGTCAGTGAGGTTTCGGACAAGAAACAATGAGCGCCATGTCTCAGCCAGTACTCACGTCAAGGCATAAAGCACCCTGCTGAGCAGCACCAAGCCACTCGCTACTGCCTTTTTCCTAATTTGCTCGTCCGAGAGCCGAACAAACGAAAGATCGGCATTATTTGTCCCATGAACCAAGATAAAGTGGACGCAACCCATGCGCAGTAACAACGGCACCAAAGCCAGAGCGGCCGTCCTGTCCTCACTGAACAGCTTCTCGGTCCGGACGAAGCGGCCACACACGCGCAGCAGGATCAGGACGACGCAGAAGATGGTCATCCACCAACATACCAGCAAGGTCGGCTTGTCGGCGCTGAATGCACGCCATGGAGGAGGGTCCGAATAAAGAGTCATAGTGATGGCGGCACCCGGGACATGCCGCCCGTCATCCTCCGGAGAGGGACGAGCGGAGAAGATGGTATACCCCGATGCGAGGGTTTTGTTTGAGTCGAAATGGTCCGTGAACAGAGCTGACTGTGGTACTGAAACGGCGCTCCTGGATCTGACTCGGGTGGTGGTTTTAGACTTTTAGGCTGCTGTCTGCCGGGCTGCTGCTCAATGGTCCTTCTTCGTCCGATGGCGTCTCAGAGTTCGGATGACGGAGATCTGTGCGTAAAACTTTTCGGACGAGACGATGTCAAGGCGGATGTACAGCTGTGTAATAATTCGGCGACGATAATATGAACTGAGTGTCGCAAAGCGTAGATATAAAAGTTTCGGTCTCGTTTAGTGGTGGTGGCGGTCCTCGTGTGAGCATGCTATGGTTGTTCTCTGATTTCGAATAAGGATATGACGAGGATGTAGACACTATCGCGGATCTCGAGAGGAACAATGCCTTTGTTTGGTTTGAGTTGACAAGTCGTTTGTTGATATGGAGATTGTGGGAAAAGAGGAGAAAAAGGTTGGGAGTGGAAAGGATAGATAGACGACCTCTCGTCACAGAGGCGAAGCGAGGCAGAGCCTGCAAGTGTCGTTGAGTGGGAAAAGTTGAAGCGAGAACCGAAAAGCAATGTCGATCCGCCTATCCTTGGCGGGACTGGAAATTCAAAAGGCAAGAGCTGAGAGAGGTGAGATGGGGCCAAAACAGTAAGTACCTTTGTATCTTTTGATACTAAAAGTCGGGTGAGAGGGGGGTGCGGGTCACTTTTGATGTGACCTGATGGAGTGCAGTGATGGAGGAGGAGGAGGCTGGTGGGTTCGTTGGTGAGTGGGCAAATTTGGGAGGTGAGTGTCTTCCCCTCTCCCCAATCCTGCGTCTCATCCTCCAATCCTTACCTCTACGTATTTGCTCATAATGACAGGCACCCCAGCTTCCACATGTTGCTCTACCTGCTGCTTGGTAGCGAATCCCGTCATCCTCTTGATAATCGAGCTGCCTATTGCGAGGCGCCTGCCCACTTGGGCAACGACGTCAGGGCGATATCAGCCTCTGAACTCGGAGTAGGAAACCGAAGGTAATCCGAGTGCGAGTGAAACAGTGTTATCAGGGCGCTCCTGGTCCGCTCACTCTTGGCGGTTTGCAGCCAAGTGTAATAATGGGCGACCTGGACACCCCTTGCTTTTTGGTGATAAGTAACGAAGGAACGAATCGGCAACGTAGCGAACTAGGGAATGGATCTGAAGCGGCAATGAGCGCCGGTGCTTTTGGCGGCTACCTGTACACTAGTAATAGCGCAACGGTATTTGCCCTGAAATCGGGAGAGAAAGAGAGATAAGACTAACAGGAAGCATCGCAATTTCCACGATCCAGGCCCCAGTCTACACAGTAGTAGCAGTCTTGGCGCTGGGCGGGAGGCGGGAGGAGCATACTAACATCCGCATCGCCGTCTCCTCTTTAGGGCTTTGTTAGAGGAAAACAAGTGCCGTTGATGCCATCATGCTTGCCGACCAAGACTCCGTTTTTGCCATGTGTCCAGAAGGCAGCACTGCAAATCATCATCTGGGAGGTTGAGTGTCGTGTCAATCATCAATTCCGCAGTGGTAGATTGCCAATTGCCCAAGTCAGCGTCAGGTCAGTGCACTGCGGGATAGCATGCCCGGGAAAAGACATCGGCCAAGAACAAGGCCTCCCCGTACCGTTTAATAACGCACTGTACCACCCCCACTCGCGTCGTAACCCTACCTATCAAGCTTGGAAAGGGTTCAATTTTAAACTCTGCTCGGTAGTTCAGATTTTGAAACACAAGGCCGACCGATGGCAGGAAATCGATATTCCCACGTGTGAACGAGGAAGTGTGTCCACCTTTGAATAAAAAAATGATGAAGCTCGTGAGATTGTCCTTTCACTTGCCTCGGGAATCAGGACCTGTGATTGGTCTGGCCCAGAATGGAAGGCAAGCAAGGCAAGAGCTAACGCCGAGATCACTTGCCTTACGATCCGCGCACGGGTGCATTAGCTGCTCAGGCGTCTCCACCCTATACTCCGCCCATTTTAATATCTTCACCAAATGTTCACTCCTCTCCTTCCAACTTTTCTTTCACCGCCTGTGAGAAATGCAAAACACTTTTGACGCTCAATGCAGTTAACTGTTCGTGAGTTTTCTCCTTCTCTCTTGACGCAATGCGACAAACCCGCGTTTCGGTTACACGGTTGGAACATTGCCCAGAAAGGTTGGCAAGGTTGGTGAAACCTCACCTCTTTATGCTCCTGCTATCATTACACAAAGCCCTTTGCGGAAAGGTTTAGGGGACTGCCCCATTTATCAAGTCCGTTTTCTGTCAGTGTCACCAACTTTGAGACATGGAGGCAATCCACAACAGATCGGAGGTTCGTCCGTTTTATTTTTGGTTCTGGGTATTGGGCCTCTTTTTGGGCTGAAGATCTGCTACAGATGAGTAACGTCTGATGAGTACCAAGGACACATCCTTATTAATTCCACCATCATCTCCCTCCTCGCCATCCCTCTTCACCATGACTTTCCTTATCCACTACAAACGAAATGATGCTTGCTCCCCTTCCCCTATTTCCGTGTCTCGTCCGAATGGACAGTCCCAACCGTTTGGCACACCCACCCGGGAGCCGGTTTTGACCCCCGTTACACGTGTACTCCCAGTTCCGTGGATGATCGAACATGCTAGACTGTACGATGGAGATGTTAATCCGGAAGAGCGGGCGGAGCAAGACGAAATACCGTACTCAAAGCAACAATAAGCTTCAAGATGATGGGATTTTCAAAGTGTGCCGTTGCGGCGCAGATCCGGCTAGCTTGTCCACCTCTTGAAATCGCATCCTTTGATCACCAAAGGTCTCCTATCCCCTAATCCGACAGACCTCCCGTCGGTCGTTTTAAAGGCTGTCCCATCAACTTGGTTGGTATACACCACTCTGTCGATGCAAGATTCAGGCGGTTTTCTTCCGCCTTGCCGGACCAACGTTGACGATATTAGTAGCAAGAGCATCTTCCCATGTTCCCTGAACTCTTACACAGGGTTTCCTTTGCATTTACCCACGAATAAGAGAACACAAAGCATGCACTCCTATTCCCAAGTCACCGTCACTCTCTTCACCATTACCACCTATCCATGTTACACAAAAACAACCCGAAATCTCGCTACCCAACTACCTTCTCCCTTGGGTGAATTTTCCGTCCCGTTCGGATGCCGCCTCGGAACCAAACCCACGAATGCAGCAAGCCAAGTTCAAGTGAACCAACACACATACACCCGACAGAACCGTTACCGTCTCCTCGGGACGGAAACTCGAACGCCCTAGACCCGTACCAGATACTGGAAACCAAAATTGCAAGTTACAGCGCATTTTCTTGATATTAAGTGTCACATTCCCACGCATTCACATGCTTATCTCATACGTACGTACACACACGTACTCTGACGGGTCAAAACGCTCTGTTCGGTATATGGAGTTACTGTGTACAGAATGCCTTAATGTGGTGGCGCCCGGGATGGATGGGGGTATCACAATCACATGCGTGTGGTTGTTGGTGACCACGGGTGGTGACGGGAAGTGGCGGAAGGATGGAGACAAGGGGGTGGTGAACTAGGTAGGTAGGTGACGGATAAATAAATGGCTTGTTGCAACGCGTGTGTGTTGACGGGAGATGGAGGAATAATTGATACAAGAGCACTCACTTTGGGTCGCGTCACGAAGGGGGAGGAATATTTACGTTTGTGGCGATGATTCCATGACCGGCATGCCATTCTTTCTGATCAGGTGTTGATGAGCTGACTGCGCATATTATTGCTCACAAATATCGACTCTCTGACGGACCAACAACTAGAATTGTCAACGACATCTGCGGTAGATAGAATTGGATACCCCCGAAAGGCCATCGTTGCATTTACCATATTTAACGACACCCGTTGAGTTGGCTCATCTTGTTAGACAGTTTTGAAACCTAGATTTCTGGCATATGATCCTCCAGAACTTCGAAAGCCCTGAAGAAGATCTTGTCAGGTAAATATTTGACTTCGGTTCCCTCAGGTAGACGACCAATCTTCACCCCATCATCCCCTTGTAACCACGACTAATGCACTTTTTCGCCAAGACGGAGCTCATACAAGATACAGCTTTTTAACGTGCCACTTCAATTTGGACAAAGAAGGATTTCCTGTACAAACTATGGAAACTGTTTAGCAACATAACATAACATTGGTCGAAAAGTGATCATAGCAAGAAAGTCCGTTACTTAGTCAGAGATTACCATTAAAAATTCTTCCTCCTTGACACCTGAAGTATTTCAAAACTACCAGCCTCTTTCGAGAGATCATTGAACGTGATGAGGTTCAGTTCATCCGATTTATACCAGGCGCAGGCGAGTGCGGGCGAGAACTACCTAGCACCGGGCCGTTCCTTTGTAGGAGGCTGATGTGCTCTTGAGGGATGGAGTGCGGCGTTTCTGAAACTTAAACTGAGTTCTTGTCGTCAAAACCTCAAGCTCTTTTTCCGTCTTACCAAAATATCGCTCTTGATTACTTGTGAGGTTTTCAGCTTCTTTCAAGGCGAGAAGCAAGCACCTTGATGGTTGTTGTTGTATGGGGCAAACGGCGGGGTAGGCCGATCGAACTCCGTCATCGCAGTGTGGAGTAAGACATTGCAGCCGTTGGCGGGATCAGGGCCGATGTCATCATAGCAGCCGCGACTTTTGTTTGTCCTACATCAAAACTCTTCTTTCCAACATCGCGACTGCCTTTCAGTTCAGTCCTTTGAGTTGGCCAGCATCACTGGAAGCGTAGCCGTCAAAACCACGAGGGCACCGCAGACTTCCACCGAGCATCTCAATACCCGTTGTCAATCACGACCGTCATCGATGAATGCCGGCTAGACTGCCTCTGAACAACTACCTGAGGTTCGAAATCACCAGTTGTCGGATAGTACCTCGACCATCAAAGGCGCAAAAACTCTCAACTTCCACATCTGGCTCTCTATCAAACAAGCCGACCTGTCTCCCGCCAATAGCCACCAGTCTCGCTCAAAGGGTCTCAAAAACATCACCACCGAGCTACTACAACAAGCCACCCACAAGCCGCTTCCTCACAACTACCTCACCGACTTCAACTTCAGCAACCACCAAAATGTCCACCTCAACCACCGCCACCGGCACCCACCCTCACAACCGCCAACCCTCCCCCTCCACCCCACCCCCCTGGCTCTCCCTCTTCCTCTCGCACCTCACCTCCCTCCCCCCTCCCTCTCGCTCCTTCACCCTCTCCACTCTCCACCCCTTACCGCCCACCTTCTCCTCCACCAGCACACCCACTCCCTTCTCCTCCACCGTGCCCGTCGTCCCTCGAGCGCGAACCTGCATCTACCGCGGTCTCTGGGCGCAGCTTCCCGCCAACGATAATAACCCGGCTGAACCGAACCCTTCGGTGTACGAAAGCGACTTGCTCACCTTCACGACGGACGCCCGGATGGAAAAAGCAGCGGAGATCGTTGATACCGCTTCTGGACAAAGGATCGAGGAAGGGGGCGGGATGACGGGAGGGGGCGGACCGGTTGAGGCTGTGTTTTGGATCGAGTCCGTCAAGGACCATGAGTATCCAGCAAACAGAAAAGAGAAGAAGGTGATGACGCAGTGGCGCATTCGCGGGTCGGCGTGGTTGTTAGGTCCTGATGCCGACAGCGAAGGGCCCGCGGCGAAAGTCAGGGAGGTTCTAAGGCAGCGGATGAGGAGGGTTCCCGGCAAGTCACCAGAAGATGAGGCAGGCTGGAGCTGGAGTAGGGAGGTTACGGCGCACTTTGGCAACTTGAGTCCGGCGATGAGGGGCACGTTTAAAGGGCCGCCGCCGGGGCAGCCGGTGGCGTTCCCTCCCGGAAAGGGGGAGGAGCTGGGGCAGGAAGTGGAGGATTTGCAGGATGAGGTGGCAAGAAAGAATTTTAGGGTGGTGGTGATTGTGCCGACCGAGGTGGACCAGGTCGATTTGTCAGATACAAAAAGGCCGAGAAGGTGGCTGTATCTGTGGAGGGGGAACAGTTATCAGGCAAAGGAGGCGGGCGGGGAGGTGGAAGGGGAGTGGGAGAAGGTTGAGGTTTGGCCTTAAGAAGGGGGGGAGAGTGTGGTTCGTGACGGACTTGGCCACCAGGCTCACGGATGTGTATCACCAGAGGAAGTTGGACGTTATTGAATGAAATAAATGAATGAATGAATAGTCAACTTGTCACCCTTTAAGAACGAATTATACAGTGTGAGAGACCAAGTGTTCTAAACTTGATGAGAGAGGCCGCGGCTGGTTCGGTTTCTCTCTTGTCTGTATCTATTCTAGATACAAAACAATATTATCACCAAGTCAGTAGCGCATCAATCTCATGCTCAGTTCAGTTTCGAAGAGCCATGATGCAAGTTTCCTTCAGCTATAATGTACGTTTGGCACTGGGGTCGTTTCGAACACGAATTAGGCGTCCTTGCATTGGTGGCAGTCCGGTGTACACCCACTCAAAGAGCTACAAGCACTCTCAGAGTCTTAACACATGGATGTTGAAGATAGAGTCAGGGCCGGGGGCATTTCTAGCTCAAAAGAGCAGCCTGACATATTATGCCCATTAGCAAAAAAAGAAAGAAAAAAAACAACCAAACAATTGCTCTGATATCTCCCTTTCGAAATTCATCATGATAGCTCGGATATTCTTCTTGTCGGTATCTCAAGCTACGTACAAAAGCCACACTCCGTAACGCCTTTCTAGTTTCTTCTCTTTGAAAGAACAGAAACTGATTTCCCTGTATCCCCCTTAATGCTAGAATGGTTAAAAAACGCCCAAGTTTTTGTATTACACAACCGAACCCCCTCCTTTGTCCGCTGGTGCTGCCGTGCTTTCTCTTTCTCGCTGCTTGCTGGCCATCTTTCTTCCCAAGGCTTATCCAGTTCGCCCTATAGTCGAGTTCTCTGATTCCCACCAGACCCGCGCTGATCGGACAGTAGTAGTAGTAGTAGTAAAACTCGTCGGATTGCTGCAAACCAAGAGGGGGGATTTGATGGATCAGTGTAGAGCCCGCCAGCCCAGCTTTCCCAGCCGCACGCATCCACCCCTTCTCTCACGCACGCACGCACGCGTGCCCCCTTTATACGCAAAGCCTGTAAGAAGCATAGCGACCCGCCGTCTCCGACACACGAATGATCTTGACCACCTGGCCCCTCTTGAGTCCCAAATACCGCGCAATCGGATCCTTGCTCAAGATTCTCGGCAGCTGCGTCTCCTTGAGTCTGTACCTCTTCAGGAGCGCGGCCTTCTCCTCCTTGGACAGCAGCACGTGCTTAGGCACGAGCTCGTGGTGGGTGATGTTGACCAGCAGGTCCTCCTCCAGGAAGCACTCGACCTGGGTGTACTGCGAGGTGACGGACATGACCTTGCGGGCCTGGGCGGAGAGGGGGACGGCAGTGATGAAGATGCCGGCTTTGAACTTGTTGTCGGAGCAGTGCGTGACGAACTTCTTCATGACCGAGACGCCGATGGAGCCCTTCTCGGTGCAGAACTCGACCCAGATGGTGCCGCATTCGGGAACGGGGTTGGGGTTGGCGGGCGTGGGAGGGGCGGTGAACTTTTTGATCATGGCTTCGGAGGGGCGGGCGGAGAATTGGAGCTTGGCGCGGCTGTTTGAAGTGGTCATGTTAGTTTGGTTTGTTCTCTTATTTGGGTTCGGATGCGACGCGTAAAGTGGTAGACTGAAACTCACTTTGGTGTTCCATCCTCGTTCGTGTATTCAGCCTTGAAACGCTCGAGCGAGATCTTGACTTCATCTTCTGCCAACTCGTAGCCCTACAGTTGATGCGTCAGATAAAGTCGAAACATGGTGGGTGATGGCGCGTCGAGCAAGCGCGATAAGGATGGCGTACCCTGTCCTGAACCATCTCGTGAACAGTTCTCCAGGCTCTCCACAGGCGGGAGACTTCCTTGGAGGCGCTGGTGGGGCTGCTGTCGTCCTCCATTTTGGCTGTGTGTATTGGCAATCTTTTGTCGTGTGGTTTTGTCGTCGCGGAGTGGTGGTGATGTGGGGGTTGCGCAGGTGAGATGGTTCGCGATGGTGGATGGCTTGTGGTGGACTGATAGCTTGTTACGAGGCTGAAGGACAAAGGCTCTCAAAAAATTGCGGGAAGGGTGGGTGTCGCAAAAGACCAGTGGCGTGGCCGCATTGATCTGGACGCCCACTCCAGGTTTCCAGATAAGAAAAGGGTCCACAGTGAGGTTGCCTTTACCCCTGTCGGACATCAAGCGCGCAGATGGTCTGTGCTCAATGTTCGTTGGTCGGCTTCTGATTGTTGAAGTCCGTTTTCTTTTTGCTGATGGCGTGCTCTGGTTGGGGAGTTAGGACGTGAATCACAGGCGGTTCGAGCCCTGACGAGTAGTACATATAGAACAATAAATCATTTCTTCCCTCGCCGACGTTTCGTTTTCAAAGACTTGAGGGGCATCGCTCGGCTCGGTAAGTGAATTGGCGTTCGAGAGCCAATCCAACCAATTATCATCGTCCAAGCAACCAACGCACCATAGCGCACAGGCCAAGACGGTGTCGGGAAAGGCCACGATCTGCGGATCTGGAACACGACACGCCTGGGGCGGGACAAATTTTGGAAATTTTGGAAAGTTCAGGGCCCGCATTTTGGGGAACTGGCGACTGAATTGAGGTTTCAAAGGTTCCCATTCAATTGTCAATTGCGGACGGTCTGGCACAGTCTGCACCCCATGTTCCACTATAACCACATACGGACCTAGGTAGCAGCGATTACCCTACAGGACCCGAAAAGCGGTCTTCGGCCGACGTCGCGTGCACTGCCTGGCTTACTTGTATGGAAACCGACCCACGCCTGCCCTTGGCTCAGTGGTCCCCCTCCTTTATCTTACCATTCCCTTCCTTTCGTCCATCTGTCTCTTCTTTCCTTCTTTCCTCCAGCAACCACCACATCCTACACAATGGCCGAGTCGCAAACCCCCGCTGCTGCCCCTGCGGCTACCACCAAGCCCGCCAAGCCTGATCAGGATGCCTTCAACGAGAAGCTCGCTCAGGCCGAGAAGGAGTATCAGGATGCCCTGAAGAAATACGTGAGTCCCCTACAAGAGTGTATCTACCCGACACCGTGGAGACGGAGCACGCATCACGCGGGTGGATCGCGGATCACGATGCACCCTACCGTCCACAGATTCCCACCTGGCTGCTGCCTCCAATTGCCATGTGACATCGCCAGACTGACCAAATATCGTTGATGTAGAACGAGGTCAAGGCCAAAGTTGAGCTCGCCGCTCCTAGCAAGAACAAGGACCAGCCCAGCCCTACCCAGAAGAAGCGCCAGGAGCTCATCTCCCAGCTCAACGAGATCCGTCAGCAGCAGGCCGGCGGCAAGAATGCCCGCACTTCCAAGCTCGACCAGATCAAGCGTCTCGATGAGCAGCTCCGCAGCCGCATTGCCGAGCAAAAGACGGCTCGCGGCAAGGTCAACTTCAAGTCCACCGAGGACCTCGACCGCGAGATTGAGCGTCTGGAGAAGGAGGTTAACGGCGGCATGATGAAGCTCGTCGATGAGAAGAAGGCCCTCGCCGAGATTTCCAACCTCCGCAAGCAGCGCAAGAGCTTTGCTGGTTTCGACGATGCCCAGAAGCAGATCGACACTCTCAAGGCCAAGATCAAGGAGATCAAGGACAGCTTGGAGGACCCTGAGGCTAAGGCCCTCAGCGAGAAGTATAACACGCTTCAGGCCGAGCTTGACGCCATCAAAGCCGAGCAGGACGAGGCCTACAAGAACCTCTCTAGCCTTCGTGACGAGCGCACCAAGCTCCAGCAGCTTCAGTCCGAGAAGTACCAGGCCATCAAGAAGCTCAAGGATGAGTACTACGGCGCCAAGAAGGAGTTCGCCAAGTGGGAGCGTGAGCAGCGCGAGAAGGCTCGCGAGAGACAGCAGGCCGAGCGTGAGCGCATCGCCAAGGAGCGCCGCATGGAGCGTGCTCAGAAGATGCTTGCCGAGGCTTCTGACCCCGCCTACCTCGAGGAGATCCGCCGCGCCAACTCCCTCCTCAAGTACTTCGACCCCAGCCACGAGGTCGCCGAGAAGGCGCCTCTCCTTGCCGACAAGGGCCTCGGTGCCCAGGCTCTTCGCAAGGTTGACGACTCTGGCCTCAAGGGCATGAAGCTCGTCCGCAAGGAGGAGCGTGATGACGACTACCTCCCTGCCGTCAAGAAGGGCAAGAAGGCCAAGAAGCCCACCGGTGCCGCCCCTGTCGCCACCGGCAAGACCTTCAGCCTCCCTCCCTCGGTCATTGAGGACTGCAGCTTCATCGGTGTCGAGCCCCCCATGGCTGCTGCCGATATCCCTGCTGCCGTCGAGAAGACCAAGGCCAAGCTCGAGCAGTGGAAGGCCGACCAGCCTGAGCAAACCCGCAAGGTATGTTAATTTTGTTTTGTTCCTGTTGATAAAAACGTTGCTAACAGTGCCGCTTGCAGAACATCGAGAAGGCCAAGAAGGAGATTGAGCGCCTCGAGGCTGAGGAGGCCGGTGAGACTTCCGGCTCTGCCACCCCCAAGAAGGCCGACGGTGAGACCAAGGCCGTCGAGGAGGTCACCGAGGGTGTCCAGAGTGCCACCATCGAGGAGAAGACTGAGGCTGTCGAGGCTTCGGCATAGAAGCCACGCCATCGACGTCACAGATCGTCCCCTTCTCTGATTTCTGGGAAAGCATGATTTGAGGGAGACCAGGACTCCGACGAGGTTCAGGTTGCCAGTTTAAGCGGGTATTTGGGTCCTGTCATCCCTCTTCTTCATCTTTACCACCACCGTCTGTTGCCCGCAACGACGTTTGTACCCGTGTCAGATGTTGTGCGCATCTATCCCGGCACATTATCATTCACATATATATCCCCGATATTTGTCTTTTTTGCCTTAGTGGTCTCTTAGTTATCATTACCCCACCATATCTTCTCTCAAATGTTGTTAGCATGTTCATCCGGGTAAAGAAAAGGGGGGAATCTTGGGGAATTCAAAATCTGGGATGGTTTTCTTAACACATCTTCACCTTCACACGCAAAAAAGACTTTAATGGCTCAAGTTGTCCGAGCTTGCCCCCCAACGTATTCGATATGAAGGTGACGTTTCTGATGGTGGTCTTTCGTGTCGGAACGCAGGGAAGTTGATAACAGAAGGAAAGCACACAAACCGAGGTATCGTAGGCCCGAAACAAAAGGAACGACCAGGACTGGGAATGGAAGAGACTGATGAGAACATTTGAAAGGACTCCTGAGATAGGTTAGATAAGAAAGTGAGAAAACCAGAGGGACTTTGATACCCATCTTCCACAATTCCCTACAAGCCTGCCAAGTGTCATTGGGATGTTTGCTTCACTGAATGCTTGCCTGACAGGTTCCGTCAACCTCAGAGATCAACAACCATCATCCTTCCTCGCTTCTCACCGCAACAACAGCTGTCAACAAGAAAGGATAACTACCTATCTACGAGTGTCTTTGTGTCTGAAATAGAGTAGACTGTCTGTGCTGCCAGCGGAAAGCAAATAGCGTAAATCAACAAACAACATGGATACAACCTAGCAATTATGGTGACAGCAACAGAAAGCACCTGACGCTCTCAGCCACAGACACATACAAAGAGAGAGAGAGAGAGAGAGAGAGAGACGCCGATAGCGGCCCAACGTCTGAGTGCCCGTGGCAAAGTGCAAACTGCCCATGCCCATGAGCACGTACCGCGGCGGGGGGTTCCGTCCCATACCTATCTCCCCCATGCTAGGTATCTACACGTGTAGTAGGATAACGCCAATTGCCGGCGTCACGGTACTGGTTCTCATGTCGTGAATTCTCATTATTTCGGATCCAAAAGGGCCGGGATGAGATAGGGGCAAGGGCTTATCTTGACGTCCCCCATACTATGTACGTAGACAGATGGATACCTATGTACCTGCTCTGCCTTACCCTTACCCCGTGATGATGTGCATGGTGTGCATCCAATGGGTGTCTGATATCGATTACTGATCTGGATATATGTAGGTAGGTAGAGTTACTGGCTGGTTGGATAGCTGATAACCGGTAGGTAGCTGGGGAGCAAGGTACCAGGTGCTGGTGCTGGTGCTGGTATGTACTGACGAGGGCTGTGAGAGCTGTGAGATCATGGTCACTGGTCGGTATCGGTTTTCCTAATGGGATAGCCCGGTAGCAAATACAGAAGAGTTAACAAAGCTGGGGAGACGATGATATGAAACCGCGATATACATGCGGTGTGTGGAAGTGTCTGTGGAGGAAAGCGTGTCTGTCTGGGGTATGGATACATATTCTGGGAGCTGGATCCAAAGTGTGAATACTTGTGGCCTGGTTCTTTCGGTACGTTGGGTATGGTCGTATTCTACGCACCTTCCGTGGTATTCTATACATACATGTATCTCTCCCGTCCTCACGTTTCCATTCGTCGGGATCCAGATTTTCACCACGGCACCCAGCAAACCGGCAAATGGAAACGAAGCGGACGGGTGGACGGACGGACGGACGAATACCCGTGAAGACGGGATATAGCGTCATCGGGCCATCGGGCATCTATCAAGCTGTCTCTCAGTGTTTGGGTCAGGCTGGGGATGCAGTCCAGCCGCAAGTGGTGTGAGTACTGTTCGTAGCCGAGATCGGTGCCGCCGGAGCGGGTGGATGAATATCACCCACTGGCCACTACCGGCAGCAAAGCAAAGAATCAGGTGGCTGGGGTGATGGTTCCCTTGGTCCTTTGTCTTTCTCTTTTTGCTTTTCCGCATGCTTTTCCGCTGCAGCTGTGTGTATACTGTTTGGTTTCTAGTTTCTGGTTTCTGGGTTGGTTTACTCTCTTAACCTCCTTTCCAGCTCTTGATGTGCGATACTGGCAGTCATGAGGAGATGTGACTTCACAATAATGCAATAAATGGTTGAAAAGGAGAAAAAGAGGATGAGTTGAGAATATTGATTGGATAGGGCTTAGAAATGGGAGACCTTCGATAACCCTCATTGCTGTAGTAGAAAGGATGTGGCGATATCGCTCCGTCCAAGGCGTGGCAGTTTCTGAATGACGTAGACCCAGAATCTTGACGTTGAATGTCTCTGTTTGTCTGTGTAGGGTATGACGAACCATCCCCCCCATTTTTGAGTCTAGCGGTATGCATCAACTACATACGGGAATCGTATCACGACTTTATCATGTGAGTGACCCTCACCGAGAATAAGACCGTCATACTGCGGCTCCTGAGACAGGTTCGTGGCAGGAGCACCAAAGGCAACGGCGCGATGTCCATCTAGATTTAGATCTTGGAGTACTGGGCTTCCTCCGTTACGTACATGATGTGTACTACAACAGAGAAAGAAGCATAGCAGAAATGAAGAGAAACTCTGATCCATTGAGGGAGGAGTGGGTGAATCACCTTCTCCTCGAGTATCTGCCTGAGCGCTATGGTTTTTTCAGCTTCCGTCTTCAAAGGCCTAATCTTTCCCTCCGCGACATATATCCCTTCGAGGTATACCAGTCTCAAGAGGTGAGATCGTCATCATATCCCAATCCCATCATAAAATTCCGCCCATCCACTTTTGATGTTCGTTTTGAATTGTTTCTTTCGTGAGGTATCCCATCATCATCATCCCAATCACAAGTAAAACCCAGGCCTGCCAACCCAGTCCTTTCCAAGAAGAAAAAAAGGAAGAAATAAAATTTAAGTTCAAACATGCTTACGATTCCCTGAACACCGAGCCAACCGCCCATTGACCATCCGTAAAACCCGTTCATTCATCCGTTTCATTCCGTTCCGTTCCCTTCCGTCCCGAGTTCCAGAGAAAATGTTTGTAATCGTGTATGACTTTTTGAGAACAAATGCCGCCACCGGTTTCCCAAAATGTGATATGCAACAATGCGGCCGTGATATGCAAGAAAGACCATGGGTATGATCTTTTTTCGTAGAGCATGAGGAAAGTGATGACAAAGGGAATCGTTTTCAAGCGAACGTAGTGTTGTTAAGTCGTCGAGGTTGCTGGCTGTTTAGTATGGTTGCTGAGGATAGTATGTTGGGGGTCCAGGGTGTGGTGACCGGTAAGAGTGTCTGCGCTCCCTTGGTCCTGGTGTCCGCCTGTCACTTCCACGGACCGGCTCGATCGGAGGCGGTGTCCGTCGCATGGCAGGCATGGGGGCAATTTCTCTGTCGTAGGTCATGCTGCGGCCGCTGGCCACGGTTGCTGGAGCACCGGGCGCTGTCCTTGTGCTGAGTCTCCTGGGTCCGCTAAGAGCATTGAGAGGAGGGTCCTTGACAGATGCGTCACCGTCATCCGGAAGCGTCAACTCGACTAGGCTGTAGAAGTACTCGAGCACCTCGGGGTATCGTTGTACTGAAGCCTGCCAGTCCTCGTCGATGCCGCGCTTCAACTGGGTTTGGGCGTTGGCGAGTTCATTGGGGTGAGGTGGTGCCTGGTAGTATTGCCAGGCGTGAGCTGTGATGCGGTCCAGGTGTGTGGCATGTGCCGTCTTTCGTCGCTCAGTCAACTGGCGGAAGTGATCGAGGATGTAGTCTTGAGCATGAGCTCGCACCCATGATCTGGAAGGCTGTTAGCATGGTTCCTGGCGACAAGCTGATGAATGATACTTACCGGATGTCGTTGTAGATAGACTGCATCATACGGGCCTCAGCCTGCTTGACGGCCATCTCGAGGCCCTTGGCCTCACAATCACAGGCAACGGTTGCCGGAGCGTGGCAAATAGCGCAATCGGGATCCATCCTAACGATTGACTTTTGTGACTGTTGGAAGGTTTCTACCGAGTACATTGTTTAGTGTTGTGTTATATGAGGCGATGAGTGGTGTGGTGTTCCGAATTGGGTATAGTAAGGAGTGAAGTGAGAGACCTTGCTGCTTCTATCACAGAGTATGTGTTGCTATGTTCACAACGTTCACGCTCTTTCTTATGACCGACAAAGGGACCAGCCCAGCAGCAGCGAGGTAGAGAAGGTTGATGATGATGAAGCAGCTAAGAGTAGATAGAGCAAGAGGCAGAGGGAGGAGGGGGAAAATGCGGATGTTATGAAGCTGGTGTGAGGGAGTACAAGACAAGACTCTCGGTCGAGGGATAAGGCAGCAGATTCACTAACCTGATGTATCAAAGTCGAATCCACTCAATCGACGAGAAGCAGGCAAGCAAGCAGCACAGGCGGGAAGAAGTGAGCAAGCAGGCAGATGTGGATGTAGGTATGTATGTAAGTCAACAAGGTACCGGAGGGGAAACACCACAGCAGCGCGACCACGCAGTGTGCAGGATGAGGGAAAACACGACTGATGAATGGGAGAAGAAGGAGGAGAAGCAAGAGTTGAGAGGGGTTCGAGGTGAAAAGAGGAGCCAGGAGTGGAAGTGAGTGAGTGTCAAGCAGCAAGAGAGTGATGATGGGCAGGCAAAATGGCCAGTCCCCATGCACTCCCAATGCACTCCAGTCTCAGGTCTGTCCTCTGGAACTGTCGTGGCTCGAATGCGGRCCCGCTTGGCCCCTTTGGCAGCAGTGGTCTGCAGCTTGCAGCGGCCCAATGCCTCGTCAACCAGTCCGAGACGGCGTGGCCGTTCCGGACCCACTTTTCCCGACTGGAGGCGAGGTCGTTTGAAGACCTTGGTCGGACCAAGACTCTAGGTGGTGGCGGATGATTCGCTCTGCAGCAGCAAGACAGCGCACTCTTGCAGCAGACGATCCCCCAGGTTATCAGCGTCTTGAAACTCGGAATACTGACTGACAGTAGTGGGGTGACGGGCAAGAAGACCGGTTGGCTACCGTAGAGGATAGAGGCGTCGTATTCAGATATCTGACAAGAATATGATAGGCAGTGTTGATAGTCCCGAGACGATCTAGAAGAGCAAGAGGAGAACAGTTCCTGTTGCCCTGGCAAATAGAATAATATGTCAACATCAACAACAGACGGGCAACGGAAAAGAGGCCAAGACACAATGTCCTACCCGAGACACGAAAGGCGTGAGAAAGCATGTAACAAGTGTCAGAGAAAATATGTGACTGGCGTTTTCTCTAACCCGAGTAGGCATCGGCCGACTGTGTGTGTTGACATTGCCCCCTTTTCCAGTTGTTCCTCCCTTCATTCATGCGCAACCATGAGATGAGGTTCGGTTCCCAGCCGGATTATGGATACCTTGGATCCTGAGGTACCAATGTAGCTGAACGGGCATCGTCCAACGGGAATCGACTTGTAACTTGTCATCCATCCATCCTACCATCTTCAAAAAGATGGGGAGGCTGGGGAATTGGGGTCAGGTCGGACGGGTAGACGGCGTCTCACTTGTGCTGTGCTGCATTACTTGATGCTATGGCTTTTTGCTATGCCGTGAGTGTGAGTTGTCAGTGCCGCCGCCGCCTCCGTCAGGTTATTACCGTAGTTTTCCTTATTCATATCAGACACAGAGAGCTGAGTAGCAGCTGCATGTCAGCCCGCCGGCATTATAGCATAGCCCTTGAGAGCCTTTTCTTCCAATTGAGAAGAAGATCGGAAAGAAACAATGGAATATCCGGTTTCCAATTGAAGACAGAGAGAGTGATGGTGCGGCGCACTTGCGACGGAGCCAGAGCCGTGCGGTGGCCGAGACGGAAGATGGCAACATGGAATGTGAAGAGAATGTTAAAGTGTTGTTGGGTGGGAGACGAGAAGTTCATCCGGACTCAGCTTTCCCCGCCATTGGAATTGGTGCCCGTCCAGGGAGCCGCCGCCCGAGCGTCGATCAGATCAACTTCAGAAGGCCCCTGTTTTTGCCAAGACTTTTAGCCAAATCCACCTTGCCATGCACTCCCCGCAGTGGCTCTTGGAAATGTTCCACAATGGGCTTCTTATCTTATCGGCGCGCGCTAACGAGCGGGACTCGCGATCCAAAAAGTTGGCGGCCGGGGAGGCAAACAACCGAAATCTACCTGAAGCATTGTCCTGCTCGAGATGGCGTCTCGTTGTGCCCATAGCCCCCGGCTGCTTATGCCCTTTCTATACCCATCATTGTTTCGGACCAGTGCCGGAAGCGTACCCCGTGCTAGCTTAGTCCTCGCCCGAAACCTTCGTTACAGCAGCACAGACGCCACAGCGACATTGAACCCCCAGCACCCCGAGAACGACGAGACGAAATCGAGACTTAATCCCGCCCCCGATGACTACTCGAACCCATACTTTGCTGATAAGGCCAAGCTGAACGTCTACGCTGGCCCCGGCGGCAACGGCTGTATATCCTTTCTCAGAGAGTTGTTCATTCCCGAAGGCCCGGCGAACGGAGGTGATGGAGGCCATGGTGGCAATGTCTATATCCAAGCTGTCCACGGCGAGACTTCGCTACACAAGTTGGCACGAAGGAGGCATATTCGCGCTGGTCGAGGAAAGCATGGCCAGGGCAGCGCTCAGGGTGGACAGCGCGGAGAGGACATCATCATAACTGTACCAGTCGGAACAGTCGTTACCGAGATCAGCCGCGACGACCCCGAAGGCGAGAGGCAACTCGTTGACAGAGCCAAGTACAAACGCAAGAGGAAAAAGGACTTCCGAAACGCCGCTGCTATTGAGGCGCCAAAGGAGGAGGAGGAAGGCGTAGAAGGAACGATAGTAGAGGAGGAGCCGCCCATCAACCCAGACCTCGACCGATGGCTGCTGTACCCCGGCATCTCCTCGTCAGATGCCAGAAGAGTCGGCGCCGAACTTCCACGACTGCCCCGTCGTGACCGACTGTTTCAACAACCGACAGCACCCATATATCTGGACTTGAACCGTCCTACACCACGGCCCATCCTGCTGGCGGCAGGTGGCCTCGGTGGACTGGGCAATCCCCATTTCGCAAACAAGGACAGACCGAGACCCATGTTTGCGACAAAGGGAGAGCCGGCCATGTCTCTAGAGATCGAGCTCGAGCTCAAGCTCCTTGCCGACGTTGGTCTGGTTGGTCTACCCAATGCCGGAAAGAGCACCCTCCTCCGCGCCTTGACCAATAGCCGAGCTCGCGTTGGTCACTGGGCATTCACCACGCTACAACCCAATATCGGCACCGTCGTGCTCGATAACAACAAAGGCCGTCCCTCGGTAAAGAGCTATAGGCGAATCAGCGATGCTCCTGTCGATGATCCCTTCGCTCTCACTGGTGCGCCGGACGAAGTCGAGCAACGAACGAGGTTCACTGTCGCTGATATCCCGGGTCTGATTGAGGGTGCCCATCTCGACAAGGGTCTCGGTATCGCATTTTTGCGTCACGTCGAGCGTGCTGGTGTGCTCGCCTTCGTCATTGACCTGGGTGCCGGCAATGCTGTGAAAGCGTTGAAGGCGCTGTGGAACGAGGTGGGCTTGTACGCGCAAATGCGCGAGGATGAAGAGGCCGACCGGGAGCGCGCAGCGAGGATTGACTGGAGTCCCGAGGCCGGTATTGACCATGTGAGCATGTCAGGTGGATGGCCAGCCTCGAACGGCATGGCCGACTATCCGCCATCTGCTGCCGAACCTGCAGGGTTGTCCATCGCAGGGAAGCCGTGGTTTGTGGTAGCGACCAAGGGAGACTTGAAGGACACTCAGGCCAACTTCATGGAGCTCAGGAATTACTGTGCGGCTGTCACACGTGGGGATGAGCCCCATCCCAGTGGCGTCCAAGGTGCTTGGGTTGAGAACGTGGAAGCCATTCCCGTCAGTGCCATCAATGGCCACGGTGTGGAGCGGATTGTTCACTGGACGGTTGGCTTGTTGGATGGTTGAACAAGCTCACAAGCTCTCGTCTTTTACAACCACAGCTGGGATAAACTCCGTAACCCACAGGGCTTTAGCATGAGACACCCAATCCCTCTTCTACTCAGTTGTCCAGAACATAAATACTGAAAGCGCAGTAACTATACCGGACGTACCAACTTCTGACCTGGTGCAACCTACCGGCAGTTAGTACGTTCACTGCTTTGGTGGTTGGACCCTTAACTTCTTATCAGCAATTACTGATAAGCAACGTTAACCATCCAAGCAATTCCCACTAGCCTTACCTGGTTAGATTGTAAACATAGTGGATCCGCTACACTAGCTTCATGTAGAATAATGACCAATCAAAACACGTACCTCACAAGATCCCTCGGTTAGCGCCATCCCTAGTCCCCCACCCCCACAAAATAAGTTTGCGGCGACGGCTTTTGTTGGAGTCTCGACTTGCACGCGACAGAGACTGGCGTTGCCGCATGTCACTTTTTTTTCTTCCTTCAACACGACTCCGGTTACCGAAGTTGAGTATCGCAAGCGGACAGAGCTATCTATCCTCAATTGCGAATCTTTCAAACATGGGTCGCGGTGGTCATTTCAGAGTACGTGCTATCACCAGCTTTTCTTTTCCACTTGATCCTCTTCGACTTTGCCATGCTCCAGAATTGTCACCTTCCAAGACTGACGTATACTGACCGATGTGTGTGTGTGTGTGTTATAGAAGGGCCGTGGCGGTGGCCGTGGCGGCAAGCGTAACCGTGATGACAAGGGCGGAGGTCACCAGCCTTACACCAGATACCCCGAGGTCGTCAAGCAGAACGACAGGCTCGAACGCTACTACAACGATCTTCTCCAGCTTCCCGAGGAGGAGCGTGAGCAGTTCTGGGCTGCCCTGAAGAGGGAGCTCCCCAACAGCTTCAGATTCTGCGGTTCCAAGGGGTACAGTCACCTTGACCCGGCACGTTATGTCTCTATTACTTCCATCCAATTGCTTACATTCTTTTTCACAGACACGCTCTCGCCGTCAAGAATCTCCTCCAGACTCGCTACATTCCCGAGATAACCAGAATCACCTACGATGGCGCCATCGTCGAGCCCCCCAAGCCTGTGCCCTGGTACCCCGACGGGCTCGCCTGGTGGATGACCACCCCCAAGAACGTGGTCCGCAAGTTCCCTCCCTTCTCGGCCTTCCAGAAGTTCTTGGTTTCCGAGACCAGCGTCGGCAACATCTCCCGTCAGGAGGTCGTCTCCATGATTCCTCCCCTTCTCATGGACCTCCGCCCCGGCATGACCGTCCTCGACATGTGCGCCGCCCCCGGCAGCAAGGCCGCTCAGCTCCTTGAGATGATCCACCGCGGCGAGGAGGCCAGAATCCGTCACGTCATCAAGCAGTTCGGCGGTTCCGTCGACGAGATCAAGAGTGCGGATGAGGACGCTGCCCGCCTCGAGGCCGACCCCAGCGACGACGGCAGAGCTACCGGCATGCTCATTGCCAACGATGCCGACTACAAGAGAAGCCACATGCTGATCCATCAGCTCAAGCGTCTCTCTTCCCCCAACATGATCGTCACCAACCACGACGCCACCATGTACCCCTCCCTCAGGATACCCAACCCCGAGGACCCCACCAAGCCCAACTACCTCAAGTTCGACCGTATCTTGGCCGATGTTCCCTGTTCCGGTGATGGTACCCTTAGGAAGAACGTCAACCTCTGGAAGGACTGGGCTCCTGCTGCCGCCTTGGGTCTGCACCTTACGCAGGTCCGCATCCTCGTGCGTGCTCTCCAGATGCTCAAGCCCGGTGGCCGCATGGTCTACTCCACCTGCTCCATGAACCCGGTCGAGAACGAGTCCGTCGTCGCCGCCGCGATCGAGCGCTGCGGTGGTCCTGACAAGATCGAGATTGTCGACTGCGCCGACCAGCTCCCTCTGCTCCAGCGCAAGCCCGGTATGCGCAAGTGGCAGATCATGGACAAGTCCGGCCGTGTCTGGAACAGCTGGCAGGAGGTTGAGGATCACGCCAAGTCCACGGAGGACGGTATTACCCCCAGCCGTCTTGTCGAGTCTATGTTCCCCCGTCCCGAGGGCAACATTTGCGCCGATCTCCCTCTCGAGAGGTGCATGCGCGTCTACGCTCACCAGCAGGATACCGGTGGTTTCTTCATCACTGTGCTTCACAAGAAGGCTGAGTTCAAGGCTAAGCCCGAGGAGATCAGGCCGAAGGAGAAGAAGCAAGCTCCTAAGCGCCCCTTGGAGGAGGCCGAGAGCACAGAGGAGGCTAAGAAGCAGAAGACTGAGGCCGATGAGGCTGCCAAGACCGAGGACGTTGTGATTGAGGAGGCTCCCGTTGAGCCCGTCGAGGAGGTCAAGGCTGAGGAGGTTGCCCCGGTTGAGGAGACTCCTGCTACCGAGACCCCCGCCGAGACCCCTGCTGAGACTCCCAAGGAGGCCCCCAAGGAGGGTGAGGCCCAACCAGAGCGCAAGCAGAAGCAGCAGGGCCCTTATGAGGAGCCCTTCAAGTACCTCCCCGCCGACCACGAAGTCATCAAGAACATTGCCGACTTTTACAAGATCTCGTCCCGCTTCCCCTCGGACCGCTACATGATCCGTAACGCCACGGGCGAGCCCGCCAAGGCCATCTACTACACCAGCGCTCTTGTTCGTGACATCCTCGTCATGAACGAGGGCCGCGGCGTCAAGTTCATTCACGGCGGTGTCAAGATGTACGTCAAGCAGGATGCTCCCTCGGCCGAGGTCTGCCGCTGGCGCATCCAGTCCGAGGGCATGCCCATCCTGCACGGCTACGTCGGCCCCGAGCGCGTCGTGGTGCTCAAGAAGAAGGAGACGCTTAGGAAGCTGCTCATCGAGATGTTCCCCAAGATCGCCAACGACGAGTGGAAGAAGCTCGATGAGATTGGCGAGCGCGTCCGCGACTTGGCTCTCGGATGCTGCGTTCTCCGCGTCGAGCCTGATGGCGACGACCCGGAGTTCAACGAGCACATGGCTCTCCCTCTGTGGAAGAGCTTCCAGTCGTTGAACCTCATGTTGCCAAAGGAGGATCGCACTGCGATGTTGCTCCGTATCTACAACGACACTACCCCCTTGATCAACATGGGTATCAAGAGGGATACCCCCAAGGAGGGTGCTGAGGCGAAGAAGGAGGGCGAGGAGGAGGTTAAGGCCGAGGAGCAGGTTAAGGATGCCGAGGGTGACGTCTCTATGAAGGAGGAGCCCACTGCTTAACTTTGTTGATTTTTCATCTGGTTGAGGCGTAATTTTCTGGCATAAAAGGGAAATAGCATTTCTTGTGTGTGCTGTGAATGGGTAGATAAAACTTCAGCATTTTAACGTCTACTAGATAGAGAGGGATTTTTTTTAGCTGAACTGGTTTCATAGGGGTTTCACTGGGGAAATGCATTTATTGTTCGATCAAATCTAGTTCTAGGATTCGGAAACCTTGAATGTTGTGACGTGCTTGCCAAACGGAGTGATGGGATGTCGTTGGTGAGGTACTTTGACAGTACTCAATACGTGGTGAAGTGACCGTGCGTGAAGATGTACCAGTCAAGTACCTTCAACTTCCGAACTTCCACTTTATATATCCACGCACGTCGCGTCCCGCAACGCGTGTGCTTAAACATCTCCTCAACTACAAACACTTCGATGACCATGAATGTGGAATTTTTGGACAAAGACATAGACTTCCTTCCGGCATTGGAATAGCAGTGGGTCATTAGGTCGAACCTGAACGGAATCTGATGCAAATTTGTTGGACCGCGCAAACCTTGTGCCCCGACCTTGATTGAATCCCCTTGACCAGACAACCAAGACTCGACATTCACACTGAAGAAGAACGGCCAATTAGGTTCCTAATTATTGTGTTTCCAATAAGCAGTCCAAGTAACTGCTTTACATTCGAGTATTTGAATTCGCTTGCATATCCGGAGTCAAAATCGAACGAACCACGATGCCCTCAAATAAGGCCCCGTCCTCGAACGAGTGGGACCTACCCAAATTGAGGGCTTCTATCAACTTTCAGGTACGGCGGCCGCTACTTAGGCTCACCTATCATTACAAACCAACATGCTGATCACCCCCTCTTTACCCCCAACAACAGGACGACTGGAAGGATCCCGTCTCGGGCGAGTCAATAGCACATGGTAAGTCAGCCGGTCTCACTTCGCTAGCCTTCATCATCTTGCAGACCCGAGACAGACCCCCGAGAGGTCATGCATGACTGGCCCTGTGTGAGTCCCGGACTAACAGGAATCAACGCCCAGAATTCTTCGACGTGAAATTCTACCCCTACAATCCCGTCGGCGCACCTCCAGTGTTCGCCATAGCTAGTAAGAAGCATGTACGTTTTGCTGTTACTCATCTTACTCACTCTGATGCGCCAATCTCCTTCTTCCCCATCCCGTGATTAACCGTAGACTCGGACAAAAAACCTGGCCGTCAATGTGCTGACTGTGCTAACTGGTAACTACAACAGGTGATCATATGCCGCATCGCCCAGAATGGAGACAGCAACACCAATCCTATCGAGGTGTTGAAGCTTATCAGGGATAATGATGTGAGTATTTCTGTGGTCTTTTGGATAGTAGGCAAAGTAAGATGGGAAAGTACTAATGCTATGGTTATAGGAAAATGCAGCAAACTGTTCATGCTGCTGGTCCAAAGATATGGAGACCGGACAACCATGGCTTTGTATAGCCGGGGCAGACGCGAAGGTGAAGGTCTACGATGTTAAGGAGGGGAAGTTAGTCAAGGTTCGTCTCACTTCTTGCCCTTCACTATCGAGGTTACCCGATCCTAACACAAACCAGACCCTAGTAGGCCATGGCGGCGGCATAAACGACCTCGTCACCTCTCCCCTCAACCCATCCCTAATCGCCTCTTGCTCCGACGACACCACCGTCCGCATCTGGTCCCTCCTCCCCATCCACTCCTTGCAACCGTGCATGTTCATCCTCGGCGGCGACGCCCACACCTGGGACCTGTTGTCCATCTCCTTCCACGACACCGGCCGCTATCTCCTCAGCGCAGGCCACGACCAAACCATCAACTTGTGGACCATCCCCTCTTGTCCTTCCGAACCCGTCACCCACCCGCTCGTCATCCACTACCCGCACTTCTCGACCAAAGAAATCCACAACTCGCTGGTGGACTGCGTCTCCTTCTTCGGCGACCTGATCTTGTCAAGAGCCTGCTGGGAGGAAACCATCGTGTTATGGTCCATCTCGGGCTTTTCCTCTTCCTCCTCTTCTTCTCCTCCTTCTTCTTCTTCCTCCCTTGTCGACAACCCCCCGCTATTACCGCTGGAAGCAGCACCCACCACCTTTGACCCATCCAAACTGACGAGGTCCGCATTCTGGCAAGCCCCCGACCTCAGTCCCGAGACCAGGCCAGCGTATTTCACGAGACTGTTGCAGTTCAAGACGGCGGATTGCAAAGGGCAGTTTTACTTGAGGTTTAAAGTGTTGCATGCGCCTGGGGGCAAACATCCCGTGTTGGCGTTTTGTAATGCGAGGAATAAGTTTATGTTTTGGGATTTGAGCAGGTTGGGGAGTTGGCAGAGGTATTTGCAGGAGGTGAAGGAGGCGGAGGAGGAGGAGGAGGAGGAGGAGGAGGAGGTGAAGGTGAGGGGGGTGGTTGTTGAACCGCCGGGGTGGATGCCGCCTGCGAGGAAACAGCCGAAGAAGACTGCTGCTGTGACAGTGGGAGAGGGAGGGGGGACTACGTATCCTTCTACGGCGGCGAACTACAGGGCGGCGGGTGTTGCTGCTGCTGGTTCTACTACATCTGGAAGAGCGGGAAGACCTGGGACCAGGTCCACTAGTCCTGATCCTGAGACTCTGCTTTCTGCTGCTGCTGCTGCTGCTGGTGGTGGTGGTAGCGGTAGACCAGGTTCAAGTTCGAGGGATAGACCGGGTTCGAGGGGCTCTACTGCCACAACCGCCACCGCCGCCGCTGCCACTGCTGCCACTGCTGCCACTACCACCGGTCAGACAGTAAACAGAAGACCATCGGGCATCGGACTGGGAGGATACACCCAAAAGCAGCTGGATGAATGGCACGACCAGTGTGACATCACGGACTCGCATAAAGAGATCAAGCCGCATAAGACGGTGACGGTTGATGGAAAGGGACAGCATTTCGTGGGGAGGCAGGTGGCCTGGAGCCCGGAGGGGGATTGGTGTGTGGTGGTGGGAAATTCGAATCGGGCTATGATTTTTCAGCGGTGGGGGAAGTGAAGATGCGGAGGGAGGGGAATGAAAGTATGGTTGGGAGAAAAAAAAATCGAGGGGGAGGGAGGGGTAGGAGGACGGTTGGGAGAAAGAGAAAGGAATGAGTGTATTGATCGTTGATTACTTACATTAAAAGACTTTTTAACGGGTTTGGTTGTTCGGTTTTGATAACCTTAGAAATCAATTGTTTCACTAGGGATATCAATCAAGCTGCTATCAAAAAATGGTGAGCTCAACCACACCAACTAACTTCACCTCAAGGGTAGAGAAAACGTACCTCTATTCCCCCTATCCTCTTCCCCATCCACATCCTCATCTTCCCCATCACCACCGCCACCACCACTAATCAACTCCAAAATCCACTCATCCCCCTCCTCCAACTCACCTCCCTTCATCTCCCTCATCTTCACAAACAGTCCCCTCGCTCTCTCCCTCTCAGTAGCTTGCGCCCTCCTCCCCTCCTCTTCATCAATCCTCTCCTCATGCGACTTCGACACACCTCCATCTTCATGCTCCTCTGCCTCAGTTTCTGAAGCAGAAACAGGCACGCTCAAATCCCCCACATAAAGCGCCACCATGGCTCTCAACCTCACCATCTCCACATCTTTGTTGTAAGGCGTATTCTCCATGACGGCATCCATCCGTCTCGCCACATCCCTCATCTGCTCCAACGCCTTTAGTCTGAGCTTCTCTTTCTCGCTTCTCAATCTGACTTTCGGTCGTCTACTTCTTCGCTCATCCTCCTCCTCCATTTCCGACCGGTAGAGAGGGTGAACGTTGTTATCCATCCCTCCGTTTCCTCGGTGGTAACCAGATGGTGATGGTGGTGAGGACCGCAGGGGGTCGAGGGGGTCGAAGGTTGATTGCTGGCCGTGGCCGTGGCCGTGGGTGAAGTGATGATCGATTTCCATCTCATCATCCCTATCCCTATCCCTTCCTCTAAACCTATCATCTTCCATCGGTAAGTCCCCGTCGTCGTCATAGATGAGATCAAGAGACAAAGGCTGCCGATCGAGTTCCTCCACGCCGTACTTATGCTCTGCAAAACAAGCTTCCATTTCAAACCCAAACAGGGCAGGATAAAAATCCAGAGCACCCATTTTGTTGGGGTGCAGTCGACTCCAGGGGTGCAGGTGAATCAGGGTTTCGTAGTACGCCCTCACCTGCTCCCTATTCTTCGCCGCCCTCAACAGCCTCTTCCGCTCCCTCCTCTCTTTTGAATCCTCCTCCCCTTCTACCCCTTCATCATCTTCCAGTCCCAACCCAAACCGTGATGACCCCCCCAACTGAAACTGATTCTCCCTATCCTCCCCACTCCTCATAAGCACCTCAGCACCCAACTCCCAAAACCCCCCAAACCGCAAATCCACCTTCTTGCCATTGACATCCGCCCTAACCAGCAAACCAAACGCTCGCCTCGCCAAAGTTATATCCCCCTCGGCCAAGCAGCGCTGGATGATAGCGACCAGTGCACCAACGCGGGATTGATACGCTTTGTGCAGTTTCGCTGTGCTGCGGACGGGGTCGCGTCGCTTGGTGTTGGTGTTGGTGTAGAATGGTTTGCCGGTGGAGGTTACGGAGAGGGTGGTGTCCCCAGGGTCTGTTGTCCACCCGCCGTCTGTTCCCGCATCGGTGCCGGCGGCGGTGGTGGTGTGGTCATCATCGAAGTCGGAGTCGATGTTGCTAGTGGTGGTGGTGGTGGTGGTGGCGAAGCTGCCGCGGCGGGAGCGGGAACGAGAGCGGGAATGAAGAGGACGGGATGAAGTGGGTGAGGAGGGGAGTGGTCGGTGGGGGAAGTCGGGGTAGATGGAGGAGGGAAGGGGCGCGTCGGAGGAGTTGCCGGCTGGGAGGAATTGTTTGAGGGTGGAGGGCGGGTGGGAGAGGGGGTTGATGATGGCTGAGGAGGAGGGGGCCGTTGAGTAGGTGGTTGAGGCTGTTGAGAGGGCGCGTTTGCGCTTGGTTGGGGAGCGGGGGTCCATGGGAACAATGACTGTGTTTTAATAGATTCTTAACTGTATTCTGTGTAGAAATGGTGATTTAGAGGTTGTATTGGTAAGTTTCGGGGTGGTTGTTGATGAGTGATGCTGTGATGTTCTGGTGAAAGTTTGATGAGCTGGAAAGCGAGTGGAAGAAAACTCAAATCGTAAAATCTTCGGTTGGTCAACCCCGCCTTGTGAACCGTGCATTACTTGGGAAGACTGCCCAAGTAAATTAACACACGAAATATTTACTCTAATCATGACACAAGAACCATAGTCTTGTGAAGACGCCCTTAGAGGTTTGCTTCATGTAATCGAAGGTTGTTGTGTAAATCGGTATTGGACCCACTCGGTGATATACCTCAGCAATGCCACACCCACCTTAACACTATGTCGCCCAACAAAGACGTTATTACTTCTTTTCACATACTGTTCAAACGTGAAGCTGATGATGCAAATCCCGCAACACCGTGGAGAGGGCACATTCATTCCCGCCTGCCAAAGTCTATGATTATATACATCCCCCGGCCTGTTACTGGTACAACTGGCTGGAAATGCCCTCCCTCCCCTTCCCCATATAACGCTCATAAAGCAACTGGCCATCTTAGCCAGTGTGGTCCTGTGTTCCCATTCTCTATGTCTGTCGATATGTCTTTACTCTTTACGCTCAAAGTAAGTCCATTGACCCTCTGGCGCCTCCTCCTCAAGAGCTTCCCAACTGTGACGGGTTAGCCCACCTGACCAACGATAGGATGCTCAAAAGATAAGACTTACGGCCTGGCCTTTGCCATGACATCCACGAGCTTGAGTTCGCCCTCGGCAACCTGAACAACCTCCTCAATCAAGCCAGAACCAATCCTGGCCTCCATCTCAGCGATCCTGTACGAAAATCAGATGTCAGCATATTTTCTCCATTTCCAGCACCCATGTGGAGAGCTGCAACAGCGGGACAAAGACAGGGATCAGGGCCATGGATGCCCTATCCATAAGGGAAGAACACCCACTGTTCAGCGCTCAACGGCGGCTCCGACTCCCACTCCACGGGGCTCTTCTCCTCAACAACACCGCCCAACTTGATACCAATTTCCCTGAGACCCTCGCGATACGCAGCCGGGTCCGAGTCCTTGTTCTCATACAGCTTCTGCATCTTCTCATTGTCTTCCAGCGATACCGTCCCCACGACGTCCTCGCCAGTCTGCACCCAGGAAAAGTGCGGATCCAGGACCGCCCCATCCCACTCGACGTCGCGCCAGTCCCGCGGGGTCTCCATCTGGCGGATGAAGTAAACGCGGCCGTCGGGCCCTTCAGCTAGGCGCGCATGCTGGCCGTCGAACTGGCGGGCCGTAAGGTCGCCCTTGTGCTTCTCGAGCAGCTTGCGGGCGCGCTCCTGCCAGGCTTCGTAGCCCTCGGGCACGTACTGCTCGACGATGGCGAGGCGGTGCTTGGTCAGGGCCTCGGCGGACTGGCGGTACAGCGAGTGCTCGGGGATCTGCTTGAGCTTGTCGAGGGTGTGGTTGTAGAGGTACAGGAGGGCGGAGCGCGGCGACGGGTGGGTGCCGAGCCCCGTGAGGCCGGTCGGAGAGCCGGGCTTGAGGAAGCGGGCGGACGGGCGAACGGTACCCGTCGCGGTCGCGAGCAATCGGAGTGCCGCGCGCATCGTAAATGTCTCCCGAGTTGTTGACTGACTCGGGTCCGGTGGGGTGGATGTGGGTTGTCGAGGGGACGAGGCTCCAGAGAGTCCAGAAGGTGGACCGGGATGCCAGAGGTACAGCGCCTGGCATCGATGGACGTCAGAGCTCCGGCACAGTGCAGTGATTGAGCGGCTCACATGATGCGGCACGTGCTCGGGAGCTCCCCCGCTCGTGGTCTCATTGGCCAATTTCCATTGAAGCTGTCGGACAAATGATTGCACACAGCAAGCTACAGCGGGGTAGCTAACGCCTGGTTCATCTACATGGAGGCGCGTTTTCAAACGAGTTGTCAGCTATTACTCCGCGGAGATGTCTTCCCCAAACACCACCACTTCAACTTCATGGCAACACTTCTCACGATGAACACAAATCGTCATCTAAAAGTTCTCCTTTCATTGCTATGCTACGCTCACGGAATTGTTACTCAAAAAACTAGCACATCATCATCCTTCCACCCCAATCCCTTCAACACCTCCTGAACCATGGCCTGCAACCCCTCCGGTCCACAAAGCAAGACCATCGTCTCCCCCCTCAAATCCGGTCCTCCAACCTCTCTTTTCAGCATACTTCTATCCAACCGCCCCCTCAACCCCTTCCACTCCTCGCTGGGCCTACTCAAAGTATACTTCAGCCGACACCTCTCCTCCGGCCTCGCTCCCTCCACCAACTCATCCAACTCCCTCTTCATCAAAATATCCCCCTCCACCCTATTCCCATCCAACACCAAACACTCCGTCTCATCTTGATCATCCCCTGCAACAGCTCTCAGAACCTGGTATATAGGTGTCACACCCGACCCGGCACAAAGCATCACAAACCTCTTGACTTTCCTCTCCCGTCCGTTGACGAAGCAGACACCCCGTCCTTGGTAGACGAACTTACCCACTGGTCCTTTGAAGTCTACTGCTTTGCCCAGTGGTAAAGCATCGAGAGCTTGCGTCATCTGTCCTCCTTTGATGTCTTCTGTAGGGGACGCGTAGTAAATCTTTACCAGCACACGAAGAGTTCCGCGCTCCGAAGTACTGTCGGAGATGGGTGTGTAGGCCCTGATAATGGACTCGGTTGGTTTGGAAGGGTCAGGAAGTCGCATCATGAGATGTTGGCCGACGGGGAGGCCAATGGATTGGGCAGGGTGAGAGAGAGTGAAGTGGAAGATTTTGGTGTCGGGGGAGATGGATTCTTTGGAGGTGAGGGTGGCGCTGCTCCAGGTTTTGGGTTGGAGGAAGATGGGGCGGTTGGGGTCGTTGAGGGTTGCGTTGGAATTAGAGGAAGATTTGAGGGCCGCGAGGGCGGAGGGGGTGAGTGTGCCGATGTGGTAGGTTGGCATCATTGCTTTAGCGTTTTCGCTGTCTGGAGGGGTCAGTCAGGATGGGTTCATGGTGGTGGACAGGGAGGGAGGTGGACTTACGAATGGCTAGGAACTCGTCTGTTACGTCCTGTCCAGCAGCACCGGTGATGGAGGCCGCACCACCTGGATGACCCTCGAGGAACGGTGTGCCGTCATAAACTTGGCCGTTCACGACGAACCAGGGCTCTTCCTCACCTTCGTGCTCACGGAGCTCTTCGAAGGTGATGAGTCGAGTGACTTTGTCATCCACCATGCAGATCTCCTTGACAGCTTCTTTTTCGACGACGGCCTCCTCAGCCCCGGGAATCTTCTCGCCCCAAAAGCCATTGGCAAGATTCCCTCCCTCCTTCTTGACTCGCTCCATCCAACCACCCGAGTTCAGCGTCGGTTGAGTGGGATGCTCGAAGCGCAAGGTATCACCCTCATGATGAATGACCACCCGATACCAAGGGTTATTCATCATCCCCAGCACACTCCAATACATCTCCTTCGGCTGCAGCGCCAAAGACTCGTCCATCGCTCGGATGCACACATCCTTTGCCTCGCGCAGCTCAGAAAGAGGAATCGCCAAATCCCAGAAACACCAACAAAAGCAACTCTCCCTCCACGACACATCCAACCTTCCACCAAACAACTCCTCCCCATCTTGAGCTTCCCGATACCGATCCTCCGGATACTCAATCCCCGCCAGCCTCCAGCTCTTCCCCTGATCAAGCGTCACCTCCAACCTCGTCACTCTTCTCCCACCCCCAGCATACGCATAGCCCCTCAACTTATACACTCCCCCTTCTTCTTTCCCTCTTAGCGACACAACCTCCCCATGCCCCGGCTCACAAACCACACTATTAACATTCAAATCATAAATCGCATACCTCTCATCCCTCCACACCCCTTCCATCTCCCTCGTCTTCTCCCCACTTTCCTCCGGCCCCACCGTCGCCGGCAACACCCTATTATCAAAAACATGATACCAATTCTCGCTCGGCCCCCTTGTGACCACAATCCTCTTCAACCACTTCACACTCCTCCCGCCAATCTGCCCCGGCACCACTACCCTCACTGGCCGTCCATGATCCGGATGCAATTCCTCTCCGTTCATCTTATGCGCTACCATGATGCCCTTGTGCGGATCCATCGCCCACGCGAGTTTGACTGACGTCCCATACACCCCGTTCGGCAGCTGATCGGCGCCCTCAAAGCAGACATACCTCGCCCCCCTTTTCGCCAAAGGCTTAGCCTTAGCCAGTATATCAGCTAGCGAAACACCCGTCCATAAAGCTGTCGACAGGCCCCCCGCCCCCCACGAGAAACCTTTGGACTTCCTAACCATATTCTGTTCCTTCCTCCTATTTCCCGCGCACACCAACGTCACTGGATACGTGACATTTTCCCACTCTTCTTCACTCATCAATTCCCTCACGCTTATCCGCAGCGGATTCTCGACAAGTCCCTCAACGGTGAACTCCCAGTCCAGCAGCAAATCCTCTGCCTCTGCCCTTCCCCCAGCAGCAGCAGCCGATGGACCAGACACAACAGAAGCAGGAACGGCCCCGTGATTCCGCACATAATGTAAATTCTGCGGCGTCAAAAACCCGTGCTCGAAGAGCGTGGAGAGCGGTGGTTCGACGTTGAACGGGTGGGTGCCTGTTAGCCGGATGAGGCGCGGGTCGCGCGGGATGAGGTGGTCGGGGGTTTTGAGGTCGGTAGGGAGGATGGTAGTTAGCGGGGTGGAGGGTGGGGGGAGGGGGTAGGATGATGGTTTGAGTGACGAGGAGAGGGGGGAGGATGACTTGGAGGTTATCGGGGAGGGCGGGCAGGAGGTGTAGGTGACTTGGGAGACTGTGTTGGCTTGGGAGGAGGATGAGGAGGTGGAGGCGTTGTCGGATTCTGTGGTGTTGTCAGAGGAGGAGGAGGAGAAGTCTGTTGTCGTGGGGCTGGCGGTGCGACTGGCGACCTCTTCGTCGATGTCAGACGGGTAGTCCGTCGTCTTTGGTTTCTCTTGGACAACGCCATCTGGTAAATTGAGAGTCGACGGTATTGTTGATGTTCTGGATTGCTGTTGTCGGTGTTTTGGTCCACCGAGAGCTTCATGCTCGGCGGGAGCATAGGGATCGGAGTTGTTGGCAACGTCCTCCATACCTAATGCTTGGTTCTCGCGCGCGAGGTGTATGTAAGTGATAAGCGAACCGATAAGAGTGCTATGCTAACAGAAGCAACAGCGGTAAGAAGAGGACCTGTACCTGATGCTTAAAGCAGGGCCGGCCCGGGGGACAAGGTGCAGTTCAAATATATGAATATGCGATGTATAACTGCTGGCATGAGATGGATGACCTTCTGAATGCAGATAACAAAACAGATCAGCTGCATGGAGCATCGGTGATCAACATGACATGACAGTATACCTACATGCAAACGCCTCTCTCTCACTAGCGAAGGCAAATAAATGTCATAACAGCCAAGGTACCTAGGTAATGGTGTCACGAAACTTAACCCTCTCTCTAACTTTTCCGAGAGTCACATGCGGATCGATCGTGATAGCAGCAGCATTTGTTAGTTAGTTAGTGAACCTTGATTGAACCTCCCGTCGTGTGTTTCGTGGTACAGTACCTGAACCGTTATCTCGTCGCCATGATAGGAGAGGATGAGGTCCGTTGGTTGGTTGGTAAGAATTTTACAAATATATATAGATATAATATATATATATGTATATATTTATTATTAATAAATTTTTAAAAATTTTTTTTTCCATAATAACCTTACTTCTTTCTGAAACTGGAAACCTGGAACTGCCCCTGGCAGAAAACCAAACCAAAAAAAAAAAACATTACCGCTGTCGCCACGGAGATGCAAAATTCTTGCAGCAGGCAGCAGACAGAGAGTACCTAGTGTTTTTGAGGCTTCTCCTCCGCGGATTTACCTCTTTCCAAGAATAAGAGAGCTAGCTTCCTTATCTATGCCTTAGGTTCCCGGCTCTTAGTCTAGAATCCAATGTCATGGGTCTTGGCAAATCAGATGCTTGGGATGATAAGGTAGGTTTGATACGTAGATAGGCGCTCCGGAGATCCATGAATCAAAAACAAGCCAACACCCGACGGCAAGAGCAGAGACAACGCCCCCCCCCTTGGGCCCTGGGCCCTGAACCCCCGCGTCGGTGACGGGCCGCGCGTGGGCAAAAGAAAAAGAACGGGAACCACTCCGATACATATCCGATATCTGGAGGGCGAAAAGAACATCTCCGGATCTCACTCAGATCGAACTCCAGTTGGGATGAAACATAAAACATGAACGCAGAAACGGGAAGTCGCTCGCTTCTCATTCTCATTCGTCGCAAAGTAGTCATTAACACTGTCGAGCAAAAATGCTTCATCTTCTTCCTCTGAATTAATCTCTTTTGCTTGCTCATTCATGGGTGGTATCACGATAATAATGCCCCTTTCCTTTCCATCTTCTTCCTCCCCACCTCTCTCACCCTCGTCCGTCATCATAGTCCTTCCTACACCATATCTAATATCCCAGGCATGCATCATCATGACCCCCCACCATGTCCCTCCTCCTCACTCCTCAACCCAGCATACTCGGTCCCCTGATTAGCCGTGCTCAACCGCGCACAAAGACTCAACAACACCACCGTCTCCGTTGCCGCATAGTGATTCAGCGCGTCCAGCAGGATCTGCAGGTGTCGACTAAAGTTGCTTTCCCACTTGCGTATCACCTCGAAGAGCTCGTTCATCCTCGTCTCTGGGTTTTTGTCGTTTTCCATGTTTGTGTCTCCGTCTTTTGATGTTGATGATGATTGCTGTTGCTGTCGTTGTCCCCGGATGACAAGGAATTGTCGCCATTGGTCGTCCGTCATGTTGGGTGGTTTGGTGTTGCCTGTTAGGTCTGGATCCGACTTTTCGAGCTCCCGTGAGAGCCAGTTGGTGTAGGTGGCGAAGATGGAGCAGGTTTGCATTAGTTTGGAGTGGATCTGGGGGTTGTTAGTCTTGGGTAATGAATGAACTGGAGAGATGGGAAAGACATACCCTTAACAACTTGCTGTTCGTCAACATGCACTCCTTCAAGCAAGTGTCCAAGAAATCCACATGTTCCTGCATCAGCCCATCGACGGTATGCGGCTTCTTGGAAGATGATGCCCTAGGCGTAGAGGTGCCGTCTTGCGTGGCCACACCAGCACAGTTGTTTTCGATCTCGCGCAGCGTGTTCATCAGCTTTTGCCAGTTCGGCTCGATTACCTCGGCAGTGCAAAAATAAAGCAGCTGCTGAACGAATACAAGCATACGAGCTCTTAGTGTCCATACCCTCCGCTTCCATATCTCCAACATGCGGTTGGATGAACGGTGTGTCCAAGCCGTGCCGCTTGCGTGGGTATACCACGTCACCGAAAGTTGGGTCTCGAGGTAACGTAGTGAGAGAAGGTAGCGAAACAAAGCCTGATAACGCCATATTGTCTTCCTGCTGATAACAAGAGACACCGGGAAGGGAACGGTATAGTCGAGTTGTAGGGAGGTGAATCCAGTGGCGTTTTTGTCGCCTTCCAGCGGTTGGTTGGATGTGAGCTGAAGCGCCTCGCCCTGTTCGATACCAGTAATGTTGACGACACGCTGAAGTGACTTGAGCAGCGTGATTTCGTTCATCTCCACCTTGACATCCTCTTTGAACTTGTCAAGACAGACTATGCTTCCCGGTTGTCGTAGGACCAGATCGAGCAGAGACTGTAGCTTGCCAGTGTTCACCACCTTGACGGGCTTTCGTAGTTCGGACGTTCCTAGCTCCAGGAAGTAGTTGAAATAATCCGATGGGTCAAGGAAAAAGTAGTGCTTCAACGATCTAAGTCTCGCCGGCAGCTCGTGTGTAGTAAGAAGCAACTGCATTAGTGATCCGTTCGCATGAGCGTAGGCGCTGCTGACGTTCTCCAGAAACCTATTGTCGTCAAACGAGTTTGGTACGTCTTGCATCTTGCGACTAACATCGACGCCCCCGCACTCTCGAACAACGTTCAGGTATTTACCAGCAAGCAAAACCTTGTCCTTGACGGCCTCCAGCTGAGGTGGCACGTCGTGATCTCGGATCGTATATCGCCTCTCCCAGTATTCGTCGGTATAATCCTGCTCTAATCGTTCCCTGCGTATACTCTTTTGTTCTTTGATCAGAAACTCGGAATGTGGGTCGTTGATGCTTCCATGGTGCAGCCATTCGTTCAACATTGCCATGTATGGTCGGCTTGCGTCCCGTAACAGCGTTGTGAGCAAAACCCGTGCGGACGGATCTCCAGATAGCGACTCCAGTCTCTTGGTTATCAGGCCCAATACCACACCTCCCTTGCATATCTTCTTTCCCGTCATGTTCCCCGGCACAAGATCGCCGCCATCTCTCAACTGCTCGATAATGTGATCGAAGTCGTCGTCGGAACTATCGCTCGATTCATCCGTATCGTCATCCAGAAGCGCATTCCGCTTTAGTAGTTCCAAGGCCAATCCATACATCTGAGCCATCAGATGACTGCTAGGAAGGATGTGAACGTTGAGTTGCTGTAACGTGAAGTTTTTGTCGTTCAGAAATTGTGTTTCCAACTGCACAACCATGACCAGGTACTCCTGCAGATACCTCCGTATCGAGGCGCACAAGGCGTGGTTGACGGCGCCAAATTCCTCCCGACTTTGAACATCGACAAACGTCTCAAGCGCCGTGTAGTGGGAAGCCATGCGCAGCATGGATTGTGTAAGGTCCAGCAAGCTGGGATCCAGCCCAGATAGGATGCGCCATTGTGGCCCAGACAAGCGGTCTCGTTCCTCGTAGGGATTATAGCCTTTTGCGAATCGGATGTACTGTCCCTCGAAGCCCATAAACACGAAGAGCAGGTCCTCGATTATCGCAGCCTCCTGCCCATTGAGTGACAGCTCGGCAAGCGGTCGTGGCTGTAGTGCCTGAGGTGCGGACGAAGCAACTGGCGGTATCGAGACTCGCGAAGCTAAAGGGGCTGATGTGTGAGGTAGGAGGGAAGCGGCGGGTTCCCAAGGGGCTGGCGGTGGTTGTTCAGCAGCGCGGCTGTCTCCTCTCGTCGCCCTCGACTCGACATTCCGTGATCTGGACTTGAGGTTTTCGCTACCAGCGCTGAGGGGGTCGGCGTTTCGGCCGGATCGAGCCATGGCCGGTTCGCGTGTTGTCACCTGGACTTTGGTTGGGCGGCGCTCATTGACGAGGGTTCTGCTGGTGGGGCGTGTCCTCTGTGACGTGGATTGGGTCGGAGCCAAAGTTGCTGATGATCCCATTGCGGCGCTGCGGTCGGGGAAGTGGGAGATGGTTATGGATATGTTTGGCGGCTCGTGGCCATGTACGATCTCGCGCGTCCTATCGTGGGTGGCTGGACTTGGTCTGGGGTCGGGCGTGTCGGGTCTGGGTTTGGTGAAGGTTGACGGTCTGAGACCCGGTGATGTTGGCCCCTTCTAAGGGTACATTATCTGGAGACTTTTTCTTGTCAGCCTTGAATATGATGGATGTAGCGGTCGTCGGGAATCAACAACAGGCTTGTCCTGCAAGAAGACGCTTCTGGAGATGGATTGTTCGATTTAGCAATAGCGCCGGCGGAAGACGCTTCAAAGTGACGCGACAAGCAACAATTGGACGCGTTATCAGAGGGAGGATCCGTCACAGGAGGGTAGAGAGGGGCACCCACCCGCCTGAGGGGAGTGCTGGGGAAGAAGGTACGTACCTTCAAGTACCTTTTGGGACAGGCTGCAGGGGATTGGCCGCCTGGCAGAGGAGCTTCGTCGGCCTGTCGTGCCTGGAGCTTCCATCCAGCTGCTTGACGTCGGTCCCTCCAAACCACCACGGCATCTCTCCCCAAACAAACAACCACTCACGTCACCAGTCCTCGACTAAGAGACCCTCGACGGCAATACCATCTTCTCGACCGTCACCAACCAAGCCCGGCGCATAACCAGCCAACCCAGGCTCAACTCCCGACAGCAACACATCCCGGTCCCCTCTCCCCACTCGAGCTCCTCTCAACACCGTCAAGATGTTTATGGCAAGGTCTGAATACGGTACGTCTCTTTTGCGATATTCCTTTGTCATTGCAAGCTTGGAGTAGCTACACCAGGCATCATGGACTGACGGCTAACATACTTGCAGATCGGGGTATCAAGTAAGTTATGCCTTGGTACCATCACCTCGAACACACTACCTCGCATCCAACATGTGTCAACAGCACATCCGAACATTCATCCACCTCCAACCAGACTAACACCATACCCACAGCACCTTCTCCCCCGAAGGCCGCCTCTTCCAAGTCGAGTACTCCCTCGAGGCCATCAAGCTCGGCTCAACCGCCATCGGCGTCGCCACCAGCGAGGGCGTCATCCTGGGCGTCGAGAAGCGCGTGACCTCGACTTTGCTCGAAACCTCGTCAGTCGAGAAGATCGTTGAGATCGACCGCCACATCGGGTGCGCCATGTCCGGCCTCCAAGCAGACGCGCGCTCCATGATCGAGCACGCCCGCGTGGAGTGCCAGAGCCACGCCTTCAACTATAACGAGAAGCTGCGGGTCGAGAGCTGCACGCAGGCCATCTGCGACCTAGCCCTGCGCTTCGGCGAGAGCGCCGACGGCGAGGAGAGCATCATGTCCCGCCCCTTTGGTGTGGCGCTGCTGATTGCGGGGTACGATGAGGACGGTCCGAGTCTGTACCATGCTGAGCCGTCGGGAACGTTTTATCGCTATGATGCGAAGGCGATTGGCAGTGGTAGCGAGGGCGCGCAGGCCGAGTTGCAGAATGAGTATCACAAGGTGGGTGGTCATATATCCGGGACTTAGTCTCATGACAGCTTACTGACACCTCTGTTTTGTACAGTCCCTCACCATCGAAGACGCCGAGACACTCGTTCTCAAGACGCTCAAGCAGGTCATGGAGGAGAAGCTCGACGCCAAGAACGTGCAGCTGGCGAGCGTCACCAAGGACAAGGGCTTCAGGATATACACAGACGAGGAGATGGCCGCTGTTGTTGCGCGGTTGCCCGCCAACTAAAGAAGCATCGTCATGTTTGTTGTTGAAGGGAGTGGAAACTAAAGCATAGCTGGTGATAGCAGGCGAACGGATGGAAAGCAGCATCTCCCGGTTTTGATGGGGGGGAACTGACTAATGAATCGAATCGGATCCAACTGATGTTTATGAAGTACTCTTGGTGGTGGGTGTTGATAACCTCCACTCGCCCCCTTTTGATGACATATGTGAACTTCCAAGCACACGTTGCAATCCTATGGTTGCAACTTTACAAGGGACAAATGTGCGTGAAAATAACGACCTGAAAGCCGGTCGAAAGGCAACACACCGTTCATTCAACACCATCCTCTTGGACTGGGTTCCGTTCCACTCTCTTAAGCAGTACATCTGATACAGTACATTGGCTCTCCAGTCAGCCATCACGGCTGGTTATATCTTCATCCGAAATCCGCTCGCTGAAGTCCGCTCACTCATGTTTCCCAATCCCCCTCAACTCCCGAATTACTATAAGTCGCATAATATCCAGTCCCTCGCTTCCCAAGCCCCCATGCCCCTATCCGCATTCCCTCATCTCTTCCCTTCCCTAGCCCAAAATTCCATCCCGCCTATATATCTATCCCCCAAGCATGTCCCCGCCCTTTTAGCACCCACCAGTCCCGCCCTTAAAACCGCCAATTTATCACTTCTCACGGGCACCCCATACATAACCCAACCCTCTCCTCCCTCCCTCATCCCCTCCTAAACAGTACACCCCCTACCCTCCCTCACTCCCCCTCACTCAACTCCAACCGATCCAAATCCTGTTCCACCGTCAACAATCCCAGCGCAAAATGCGCATGCTCCGTCCTCGCCAACACAAGCCTATTATTCTCTCCAGCCTGCTGCTGCTGCTCCATTCTAATCTTCTTATCGATTCTTCGGGGCCTCATCCACACGGGTAAACTCGCAGGGAAAATCTTGTCCAGCTCGGGCGGGCGTCGATAGGGGGGGCCCCGTCCCATCTCTGCGGCTTTCATCCAGCCGGATTCGCAACCGTCGGCGATTTGGCGGGCGGATTGCCAGCCCGTTAGGCGGGCGATGTCGTGCAGGCGGGAGATTAGCCAGTGTCGTTGGGGGGGTTCTTGGAACTTTACACCCGAGTTGTTAGTGATGGGAGGGGATAAAGGGGAAAGGGGCGGCGGGGAAGAAAAGGAAAGTGGTCACAGAAAGGGAGGGGACCAAAGAAAAGGGAGAAGGGGAGGGAGAGAAAAGGGGGAAAAGGAAAAGGGAGAGGCATACCTGAACACCAGCAACAAACAAACAAAACCCACTCTCAATAAACGCCGCGCCCACCAACGTAGACACAGCACTAACATGCGACGTATCCTCATGCAACCCCGCCGCGATCCTCGCAACCGTATACGCCCACGGCGCCGTCTGCCCCGCGCTCATGCCAGCGGCAATCACCGCCACCGGCGGCATCGCAGGGTGCGCCCGCTGCAGCGCTATCAAGCCCATGTAATAGTTCATCCAGATCCCCGCTATCGAATAAGTCCTGTACATCAGCGCGGGCCCAAATGGCGTCATTTCCGGCGTCGCTAGATCGGGGCCCATGGGCTCGAAGTCCGGACCAAGGCGTGACTTGAAGAGCTCAAAGGCGGAACGGATCTCTTCCCATTCGCGGAAGGCGGCGAGCGTGGCCGTGTCGTAGTCCATATCGTCGGTTGAGTCGGTGTCGGGGGTCTGGTCGCGGGGTGGGGAGAAGCCTCGGGGTGGGACGAATTTGCCTTTGGTGGGCATGAGGCCGGCGAAGAGAGGGGGGGGTTGGCCGCGTCCGCCGGAGGAGGAGGAGGAGGAGGAGGGGGGGCCGCGGGGTGGGCCGCCGCCGGGGGCGCCGCCGTGGCCGGGAGGAGGACCTTGACCGGGGGGCATTTGATCTGCCCCTGGTGGTGGCGGTCCTCCGTGGCCGGGCGGACCTTGTCCTGGTGGTCCTTGGCCTCGTCCGGCGCTGCCGGGAGGGCCGCCGGCTCGGCGCGCTTTTCGCTTGCGGGCTAGGTCTCGGGAGGCGAAGTTGGCTACGCGGCCGAGAAGGAGCATTAGGTGGTCGAAGGTGCCGTAACTGAGGTATGATTAGCATTGACACTGTACAATAAGGGGTAAACTCGGCTTACATGGCATCCATCCTCCCGCATTCTCCTCTCGGCGCACACTCAGCCCACTGGTCAAACGGCATACTGTTCATCCTCGTCAGCAAGTTTGTCAACTCCTTTCGGCACGCCAAAACTCACAATAACCTTGTCCCACCCAAAATACTCTGATAAACATCCTGCTTGCAATACCACCAATACAGATCCCTCAGCTGCTGATAAGTCTCAATGTCTTTCTCCGTATACGGCCTCTTCTTGCTCGCCACCTCCGGATCATCATAAGTGACCTTCCTGCCCATCAGCTGACTGATCAGCTCCGTATCGACCTCGCACAGAGTGAGATCAGGATCGAGAGGAGCAGTAGGGTCCATCCAAGCATGTCCGACAAACCCAGCTTGCCGTCGTTCTCGTTGATGAGCGAAAATCTCATTGGTCATCTTCAAGAAGGGGATCTCCTTCATGATGGCTCGCGCCCCCCACATGTGGCGGCACCACTTGTCGTGGTCCGAGTTCCAGACTTCGTAGAAGCCAAGCAGGAGCGTGGCTGCGAGCGTGGCGGGTTGCGTGCGCCGGCTGGGGCTTTGGTAGTTTCGGGCGATCCGGCGCAGACTGAGGTGGTAGTGCTTCATGGCTGCTGTGGCGGGGACTCGGGCCATGTTGGCTATTTGCAGACCGGCTAGGGCGAGGATGGCTTGCATAAGGGCCGGGTGGTTGAAGGCCATGATTGGGAAGGTGTAGGTCCAGATGTGTTGCCTAGTCTTGGGCACTGGTTGGCCATGGAACATGGGTGTAGGATCGAACGGGTGTCTTTCGTAGAGGGACATGCTGTGCCCGGTGACGTTGACGAAATGCCAGAATACCGCGGCAGTCTGGAAGTCGTTCAGGGGCGAGCTCATGGAAGAAGGGATGTACGTTTGTAAGACGTTTAGTTCCGGGAACCCAGCAACGGTTCTCATCCGAACACCGTATGCGTCCGCAGTGGCATCCAACCGCCTGGCTACGTGGATACCGAGGTCATTAGACTCGAGATGCGCATCGTGGACATCCATCGGGATATCGTCGTCTTCCGAGTCGATCATGGATGCCTCATCGTCGGACTGCCAGTACATTCCCTCCTTGACGATGCCATTGACGCCGAGTTGTAGGCCATCCTCTTCAAGGATACGGCGGCGTTGTTTAGGTGTCGGTGTCCAGGTGTGGCTGTAGTTCGATGGGCCTGCCTCAATCACCTGGTTTGGGTCATAGCCATGTGTCGGAGACATCAACTGGAAGGTACTCTCGTGTGCATGTTGAGGGAGGTGGCCTGGCGGTGGCGGAGGACCAACTGGAGAGATGCTCTGGCTGGGACTAGGTAGTTGCCCATAGAAGGATGTTTGTAAGGACGGACCTCCAGCTTGAGCGGCCAGAAAGGGGTCGTGTGCCTGGTGTTGTTGTGGCGCCGCAAAGGACATGGGCACCGTGCCCGTAAAGTCGACTTGCGGTGGCTTTGGAGCGATAGCAGCAAGTGGTCCTTGTTGTGCTGCTGCTTTCGCCTGAGTAGCCGTCAGAGGAACACCGATAGGTTGGTTTCGGTTCTGCTGGTGGTATACGGGATGCCCAAAGTGAGTAGGCCCATGGCCGTAAGATCCCAGAGGCTCCTTGAAAGTGAGTCGTTGGTTGTAGCCTTCACATTGTCTCTTGGATTTGGTGCAGTTGTTACAGATCGGCTTGGCTTCGTCACATTTGATGCGTCGCTTTCGACAAGCTGCGGCATGTCAGCAATGATTAGCAGCAGCGGCTTGGGGTGCGTATTGCAGCTCAGGATATCACGTACTGAGACAACCAGTCTTTGTTCTCTTCCTAACTGAAGCCTTCTTTAGGGGGTTCTCTTGGCTACCCGATGCCGCCGCACCGGTACCGGCACTTGCAGAAGCGCCAGTGCCCGTGTTGGCTTCAGATGAAGATGCTGGCGGCTTCTTTTCCAGAGAGGAGACTCCCTCTGGAGAACCTCCAGCCCCGGTGGAATCCATGGTAAAGCTTCGTAAATGGGTGTCGTGCTCGATTTGTCGGATGATATTGATGGAATGATTCAGGAGGTTGCGACTCTTTCATGCTATGCTAAGATGGCTTAAGAGTGAAAGGACAACCTAGTCAAATAATACCATCGAGCAAGGTGGAGTGCCGGAGAAGTGGTGACAAGGCCGGGTGTAAAGGAATGTTGCTAAGTCTCTCCGTCTCCGAAACACTGAGCCGAAAGTCCAACCAAGTCTAGATTGGCCAGCTGAGACAAAGTGACAAGTAAGTGAGAGCAGCGAGTGGATAATAAATCTCCGCCTGCCGTACGAACCGCAAAGCAGCCGGTGACAGCGAAGAAGGGGACGGGGGAGATACCGCAATAACGCAGCTCGTCGAAGGTGCGTGGGTGAGACACCTGGTGTGACTTGTAACCCGCAATCCGGCACTCGGCCGCGAAGTGTTGCGGACAACAAAGACCTTTCCGTCAGGTATCCGGCAGTGGAGGTTTAGTTGCCGGAGACTTTGGACCTCGGGATCAAAGTCAAAGAATGAAGAGAGATGGGTAGGGTGCAAAAGTATGCCGCAACCTCAACTTTGCTTTTGCCGCGGTGTTAAAGACAGAAGAGAGCTTGACAGAGCTGAGGTATCTTAACCGCGAGCAGGTGCTGTTGGAAGAGAAGATACTGAGTGATAGACGAACGGGTAGGGCGGAGCTTGCCGTGATGTACATATAGCCCGATCTAGGACCAGCAGAGCTCTATGCAATGATCTCCAAGATGGTTTATATTGGCTAGTAGATCAAGATTCCAAACATGGGATAGGTGTCTGGAGCTGTGACTGGTTGGGGCAACTAATCAGCACTCTTGTATGGATAAAGGGGGCACGGAGAGAGAGTGGGAGGGGCGGAGAGGAACGGGACATGTGGTGGAGGATACCTAGTTTCTTGTAACCTTGACTCTACGTCTCTTCAGATCGAGTGAGGCATAAGGTGACTCGGATCGCCTAGCTTCAGAGCTCTGAGATGACCTGGTACCGGATCAGGTTCTTGTACCGTGTGGTGTAGAGGTCCAAAGACATGCACAAGAGACACACAAGTCCACAGAAGGAATAGTCAAACTGTGCTAGTGTAGCATCGGGCCTTCGGGAAGACGCCGTGGTGTGGTGGGTGTGGTGGTGTGCCTATGGCACGGACAGGAGTTATGTGTACGCAGGACCACCACGTTCGTCAGCCTCTATTCAGTCTTTCTTTAATGTCTCTAGACAGGTCATGATCGGGGACCCAAGACAACAATGGCGGTGGTGACCATGATAGCCAGAAGTCAATGGCCATGGCCATGAATAGCAACCTCTTCTTGCCATGTTGTCTAGACTCTAGCCCCATCACCAACAGAGCATAGCTGATTCGTTAGGGCAGTCTAGAAGGACGGAGTGCTGTGAAAAACACGAGGCACCCCGGCGATGAAGTGGACGATCCCGCCGTCTCTGAGCCCAAAATGGGAGTGGGAATAGAACCCCGGAGCCCAGCAGCAGGTGGAGATGCGAGAGGACAGAGGAGGTCTCGGCCGGTGGGTACCTGAGCTTGGCAAAGGTGGGGTGCTGTAAAGCGTGCCTGCTTGCATCGGGTGCCACGTTCTGCAGAAAAAGTCACAAAGTGACAGACGGCAAGGACTTGGCCTGACATTGAGAAGGATGGATCATGGACATTACAATCCAGAGTCCAGGGTGAGCCAAGGGTATTCATATCCTCCAAAGTCCAAACCTCCAAGACGCTCGAGGAAGGGTCGAGTCAATTCACACCGTGGTCTCTGACAGCTAACGGATCGGGACAATAGACGACGGCATGTCATGCCGATACCAAAGAGTCCAAGGCTGTGGCAGGGGCATGTTTCGCGTATAAAGAGTGATGAATACTGGAACATTCCGTATGTTTTGCTCCGATATATATGCCATGGGTGGTTGGGCTTTCTCGAAACGGCCTTGGTATGTGGTCTCAACCTGTGGTCAGTCATCCTGGCGTCGGGTGTGCACCGCAAACCTGGCTGTCACGGTACTTGATTGAGGGAAAGCAAATCTCCGGATAATGCTACGGAAGCAACTGATGAAACTTCCATTGCGGCTCACCCGTCTCACCAATGTGCACAAAGGTACGGCCGCTGGGAAGTGGCATGTTCCCTTAAGGTTGTCTGGGAAAGGTTATCGACAATCTTATCTTGATGCTGTCTGCGCGCGGCCGGTCAAGCACCATGCGGGGGCAGTTGCTTGGGAATTTGCAGGGGTTCTGCAATTGACGTTGCTTCCCAAGCCAATGGCCCCACCTAAATTTTCTGCGTAGTCTATCACAACCAACCTTCCCATCTTCGAGTTTGAACAACACATTTCCATCAACTCTGCTCCGTCACTTTTTCCACTTACCTCCATTCCTTTACAGAGGCTACTTCCCCACAAGCAGCCATCATGTTCGCCGTCAAAGGCCTCAAAGTCTCCACCGACAAGCTCAAAGTCGAGACCGAGCATGGCTCCGTCCTGGCGACCCCAACCCCCCGTACCGTCGCCGCCGGCGAAGAAGGGGCTTTCGCTCCCAAGCCCAAGAACAAGAAGCGCAAGAGAGCCGGCCGGTCCAACAACACGGATGTGAACCTCGAGAACGTCGCCGACCTGTGGCAGAAGGTGATCGAGGGCGGCGACGCCAAGGCCAAAAAGGCCCAAGAAGCTGCGAAGAGGGAAGCCCACAAAGCTAAGAAGCAGAAGACGGAGAAGGACGAGCAGCAGGAGACTCCTGCTTCTGAGATCGCTGCCCAGCCAGCCGCTGGCAGCTCCGAGAAGAAAGACAAGAAGAAGAAGAATAAGCAGGAGTCCAAGCCCGCCGTCGAAAAGAAGGAAGATACCACAGAAAAGAAGCCCGTCGCCGCCCCCGCGCCCGCCGCACCCAAACTCACTCCCCTCCAAGCCGCCATGCGCGAAAAGCTCATCAGCGCCCGCTTCCGCCACCTCAACGAGACCCTTTACACGCGCCCCTCGCGCGAAGCCTTCTCCCTCTTCTCCGACTCGCCCGAGATGTTCACCGAGTACCACGAAGGATTCCGTCGCCAAGTCGACGTGTGGCCCGAAAACCCCGTCAACGGGTACATCGCCGACATCAAAGTTCGCGGGAAGCTGCGCAACGCGCCGCGCTTCCGCCCCGCCGACGGCTCGTCCGAGGGCACCAAGTACCCCCTCCCGCGGGACCGAAACGGACTGTGCACGATTGCCGATTTGGGGTGTGGAGATGCCAAGCTTGCTGAGGCGCTGGTGCCCCTCAAGAGAAAGTTGGGGATTGAAGTCAAGAGCTATGATTTGCAGGATGGCGGCAAGCCCGAGTTGATTACGCGGGCGGATGTTGCGAATCTGCCGGTGAAGGAGGGGTCGGTGGACGTGGTGATCTTTTGTTTGGCGCTGATGGGGACGAACTGGATTGATTTTGTCGAGGAGGCCTATAGGGTGTTGAGGTGGAAGGGCGAGCTGTGGGTGGCCGAGATCAAGTCGCGGTTTGTTGACCCGACCAAAGGAGGGAAAAGGGGCGGTCCGGGAAGCGTGGTCAGCCACAGTGTGGGCAACCGCAGGAAGGCGGGCGCTGTTGCCGCCGGTGGTGGGCCGGTGGTGGGCAAGAAGGACAAGGCCAAGATGAAGGAAGAGGAGGAGGCCGAGGAGGAGCAGCAGTTGGCTGTTCATGTGGATGGTGTTGAGCTCCGCAAGCAGGAGACGGATGTCTCTGCTTTTGTGGAGGCGCTGAGGAAGAGAGGATTCCTCCTGCAGAGGGAGTACGGCCAGAAGGCGGTGGACATGGATAACAAGATGTTTGTCAAGATGCACTTTGTCAAGGCGGTGCCGGCCATCAAGGGCAAGTGCGCGGACCTGAAGAAGGAGGCGCTCAAGACGACGCAGACGGATGCCAAGGGACGGCCTATCAAGACGCCCAAGTTCATTGATGCCGATGAGGAGGCGTCGTTCAATGAGAACGCTCTTCTGAAGCCCTGTGTGTACAAGATTAGGTAGACGAGCGTGGTGTGTGGTGTTCAGTACGATCAGTTAATCAAAGGTTCAACAACTATTTTGTCTTTACGAACGAAACATCCTGGCATTGATATGTAAGCTTGGTATGTCCTATGAGGTTGTGTACTACAAAACCTGTCATTATCTGGTCCTTCTCTTTTGCTACGAGCCCTATCGTATCTACAGCCCGCCCCAGACAGGAGGTCCAAACCAAACAGGTAAAGCAGTGAAACACGGTCTAAGAACGCTTCAAATGTTGATATCGTTCGCTTGATTGTCCTGATCATAAATCTTAGATACCGTCTCTTTACGTTCCATTCATCTCATGACGACCATATGTCATGGATTTGCGCCGCCTTAATTCGAACCCATAAAAGCAGATACATGCTCTCTATGTTCATGCCAACACTCCCAGCTTCATCAATTCATTGGAACCCCTCAAAGATTAGGCTGGCCGCATACTCAACATTCCCGTCTGTCGCCTCCAAAGCCCGAATCGCCTGTTGCTCATCAGCTCCGAGTGCTACAAGCTGCTCAATATGCTCACGGGGAAAAGACCGGGCTGGAGGCGCTTGCGGACGGGCTTGCGAGGCTTGAGCCGGCGGGGCCTGCGGCGCTCGAGGTGTGGGGGCGGGAGCGGGAGCGGAGGGACCCGGCTGTGCAGTAGACGGACCAGCCTGGCCCTGACGTTGCTGTGCAGTACCAGGTCCCGAAACCGCACCGGTACGCTGGCCGATGGTTGTACCGCCGGGGCCCTCAATCGTAGGCTCATCTTGGAGCGCCTCCTCCGTCGCCTTCGGGATGTCCGCCTCGCCCAAGAAGGGAATTTCCTCGCCCTGGATGACGAGGGCGTTCTTGGCGAGGTCAATACAAGCCTGGTAACGCTTCAGCATGTCCAAGCCGAGAAGCATATCGACGTTCTTTCCCTCCATGACGGTAAAACTGCATGGCAGGAAGAGCGTGCCGATCTTGATAGGGGCCGTGTGCACACGACCGATGATCTTGGCAAATCCGACGCCCTTGGCGATACCACCGTACCGCTTGTCGACCAGGCGCATGATACCACACGCCTCGGCGATGTCGGGACTCATGATTGTGGCTTGTGCTCCGGAATCGACGAGGGCCTTGACCTTGGCACCATTCACCTCAACATCCAGATACAGCATGTGTACGGTACCGAATACTGCAAACACAAACAAAGTTAGCGGCAGCTTCCCGACCACAACAGAAGCTATTGCTTACCCTCAGGATTGTGCTCCATAGCAGTCTGCAGGTTCTCCGTAACCCGCTCCTGGCGAATGATCTCCTCAATCCTCGCCTGCGCCTCCGGGTTGAACGGATCCTCGTTCAACTGCTGGATTATCCGGTGACGCTCCGCCCTCTCCCTCTGTTCCCTGTCGTACCTTTCCCGGAAGAGCTGCGCCCACCGTTGGGGGTCGTTGATAGCGGCCGCCAAGTCGGGGGCTGTCCTCTCCACCTCGGCCCTCAGGGCCGGATTCGCCAGAAACTGCAGACGCAAAAACTCGGGATCTTGTTGGGGAGGCGCGGCTGGCCTTCCTTGCTGTGGCTCGGGAACCGCCGTGGTCCGTTGCGTCTCGCGGACGTGGAGGGCCAGCATGTCGCCGTCGGTCACGTTTAGCTGGGTCAGGGTCTTGGTGTTGTCGGTGATCAGGTTGCCGTTATGGTACAGGTGTTGTGTGCTGGGGTGGTGGCTGGTTTCTGCCTGGATCGAGTTGCGCAGGGTCTCGAGTGTCATGTCGGGGAAGACTTGAAGGGAGAGGAAGTCTTGCTCCTCTCCCGTCGTGTCCTGGATGGCGATGGTTATTTGCCTGTCAGAGACTCAACTTAGCGGCTGTGGGGGTAACTTTTTTTTTGTTGTCTCTTGGTCAACTTACATGGTGACGTCGTTCGTTCTAGCGGGATAGCAAGAGCGCGGTAAGTAGATGTTGAAGGGAGATGGCGTCACCGGCCAAACCTAGAAGAGTAGAGGCACCAAAGAGTCTCTAGATGAGGAGGAAGAGGAAGGGTAAACGAGGACGGAAGAAGCGGGTTTTCTAAAGATGTTTACAAACGGAAGAAGACAAGGCTGAGTAATTGTAGTTCAAGATTCCAGAAGTGAAGGGAGGCGGCCGGGCGGGCAGGTGACAGTTATTGAGTGGCAGGCACCCGAGCGATCCAGTGGATCCGAGGCGAGCCGTCCGCTTCCATTCTGGACCGCATGCAAGGGTCCTGGACTCTCGGTTGCAATTGACACGCTCGGGTCCGTTAACCTCCACTGCGGTGTCCCATTAGCAGCTCCATCAATGACATGAAGCTCCCCGTCAGTGGATCTAAGCCTACGTTGGCCCGATGAAAGCATCATGATCATGTAAACAAATTCAGTCTCAACTTGCGCAGGATCGGGTTGAGATGGCAACGTCTTACTCCGTCCCAATTTGTTTCCTCGGCAACTTCAAAGCATCTCCGCTCCGCTGGACTTGGGAGCCAACTGTCCCCTTTCCTCTTTTTGGAACAACGACATGACTTGTCTTCTTCCATCATCCAGCCTCTCCGCTTCCAGTGGATACTCACGAATCTCTCGAAAGGCATGAGGCTCAATTCGGAAGTTTCCACATGGAAGTGGTTCTTAACTGCCCGCGGGAGGTAAACAGACAGTGGGCATGGTCTTGTAAGTGCTATGAGCCCATACGACACCTCAGCGATTTCTGCCTGTGATCAAATTTGGAACTTGTCACGCTGTGCCTGGCGTTTTCAGGAATTGCCGCGCAATGGAAGCTGTCGGAAGTCCATAGAGGCTTTGCTTCTCTTTGAGGCGAGTTGGTTGGAATAAGCAAACATGCTATGGTATACGACATCCAAGCCTTTGGAGCCTTAACTTGTACGTACTTACTTTGACTTTGTGCAAGTGAAAAGTTGCCAGGTGAGCATGTTGTGCTTGTAGTTCACGGATTTGATGCTATTTTACCAAGTTGCGTTATTGAAGCCAATGTCTATACCATTGTCAACTTTCTTCAGAAGCACTAACCAAGCCAAGAAAGTACATCTACATAACTGTCCCGACAACCTGCACCGATAACTCGCATACAAGGCTTTTCCACCCGTCCAGCCCGACCTGCCCTTTCATCCACTTCGGTATCTGACGGCGTTCCGGGGGCCGAAACGCTAGGTACAATTCAATACTGGTTTGTTTTGTTAGTTTGGTTCTTCGATCATAGGTTGAACAGGGGAGTTTTGGAGCTCTCATTGGCCCTTGAAGAGAGGAACTGTCCTCCGTTTGGAGCGACATGGGACAATGGCAAGGGCTTAGGACGCCACAGAAGCGTCTTATGGGTGTTCTCTTATACCTCTCTCCGTCCCTTTCAAGGCCTTTTAGATCAGAAAGATATCGGTCTACGGTAATTAACTGACAGAAAGCCGAACGTTTTCCTATATCCAGCAAAGTTGCCGTTTTTGTACCAGACTAACAAACAAACCAGGGCTGGATTGTAAGCTTTAGCTCGCCAGGGCTTGTCAACAGCCTGGCATCCTGCAGGTTGGCGCCTTTTGGGAAAGGTGGTGTACTATTACGCCGAGGGTATCACGCATGGGGCTGGACGTTCCGTTTGAGAACAGGCAAGTAGTAGTGATTGCGGCTTGTTGGGCGTCGTGATATTAGGACTTTTGCGTACAAGGTTGGAAGTGTGCTCGGCACAACGTATTCAGATGATGGACAGCAAACATCAAACATGATGAATATCATTGTGTCCCTTGTTATATTGGTGATGTGATATTAACCTGTAATTGCTGAGCACAGGAACTGCTGAGCAGGGCAATGACCTGTCTCTAGAGCCTCATGTTTTAGCTACAGTAAAGAACCAATCTTCCTTTCTGGTTTGCATGTGTCCGCTGAACCTTTCACAAATACCCTCTTGACAAAAACAAATCGCCGTTCAAGCTTCGAAATGTGAGTCAATGCGATGCTGAAAGAAGCTTGAAGCTTGAAGGTTGAAAGGTTGAATTCACCACGCATCCGTAAAGGTTCCCATCCCCATCCCTTATCGCCAGCAACCTGCCCCGCTCCGAGTCCCTTATCGGGAAACTCTGTGCACCAAAAAGTTGGAGTGCAGTTTAGCTTTCCCCCCACTGCACCTGACCCCCATTGTGTTTGTTGCGATTTGATATTTTACACGTACTTCTCCAAGACGGATGATGGTTTTGACGATGATGAGGTAGAAGCATTGGCTTTGCTTTGGTTTTCTTAATGTAAATCATGACTTGCCGGTGACGTCAATCCACTGTAAGGCACCGCCCGTAAGCGGAGCTCCGCAAGTGGGTCGTTTGAAGGATCAATTGATCAGTGACAAGAAGGGAGGTCCCTGATTCTTGAATAGCTTCATATTCGACCAGCCTTGGGAGCTTGAATAAGAGCTCGACGGAAATGAGGCGGGTGGCAAGCTTCGGGTTCCGGCGTCAAAGCTCTTAGCTCTTTGCTTCTCCGAGTCACAGTGAGGTTTGGGAGCTTGCGAATTTAGTGGGGGTGAGATGAAACAAGTGGAAGACATGCCATCAAGTTTGGGAATTGGTAAAATTATATGCTTGCATTTTTCTCCGTCCATGTGCGGTATAAAATCAGGGGCAGCATAGCCATGTGAATAATGTTTAAGGGGTTCCATTTCCCAAAATCCGGAGATGCATTTTATAGACCTACGTCGAGGAGCTCGATTAACACCATGGTCACCGATCTGACATTCGTCAATCCAACCCGGGAAAAGCGAACCCCTCATGTGTTCCCGGGCGTGTACCTGTCAAAGAAAAGGTCACGCGCAAGGGGATTGATAGTCATTGGCCGTTCGCCCCTTTCCTTGGGACTTCTGGACGTTTATATACCTCCACATTTGGGGACTTGGGCAAGTTGGGGTCCATTCCCTTTTCAAGTTGCTTGCAACTCGTCGGTCACCTGGTCATAGAAGTTTAAAACCGAATGCAAAAAGGACAAACACCGATGCATCCCATCGTCCCCCGCATTCATTTTTCCAGAACGAACCTTTGCTTTCGATTGTGACTGGTGAGCAGCTTGGGGTATTCGCTTTTCTTACGCAAACAATAGCTTTCTTGTCTATCAGGACTTAAATTTTGCTTGGTTGAGCCCCTCCTCAGGTTATTTCGTATCACCGACGCTGGTAACCAACCACCTCAAACATCGAATCTTGAGTCACGAGAATCATGGCGGCCATAGAGCGAGAACCTCCATCGTCCATCGAGGGGTCCAGCCCCAACCGCCCGCAAATGTTTCATCGCATGTCAGACAACGCCATTGACGAGTCCTCGGACGCTGATAGTGATTTTGTCAAGTTGCAGAAAACCATCAGCAAGGAGAGGCGGGAAGCTAGGGAGAGCCCCCAAGCTCGGTTGCAGCGAGCATTCCCCTTCACCTTTCACCCCAACATCAGACCCCTTAGCAAGTCTGACTACGAATCGTGTATTGCCCTGGAGAATGCGGCCTATCCGGACCCAGAACACAGAGCTACACCTGAGAAGGCGAGTTCACCTTATCCCAATATGGGCGGTTTGCGCCGGGCCGAGCCTTTTGACTAATAGCAACCGCAGTTCCTTTATCGACTCTCAACCTGTCCTGAGCTGAGCCTGGGTGTCTTTTGCACAGTGGTGCCAGACAAAGCCAAGAATTGGACAATTGAAACCTTGGATGCTGCCAAGCCTGTGGAAACCCATCGTCCCAATGGCGCAAAGAGCGTACTGGTGGCACATATCGTGTCTACGCGCTGCGCCGGAGACACCATCACAGACAAGGATATGGACTATCCAAAAGACTGGCGCACCCGTCGCGGTCGGTCGGCAGACGTAGGACATCAAGAGAGTGGGCGTACCGTTGCGATGCACTCCTTGGCCGTGATTCCGAAGCTTCATGGATGTGGAATTGGCCAGATGATTGCCAAGGCCTACCTGCAACAGATGAAGGACGCGGAAATGGCTGATCGCGTGGCGCTAATATGTCAAGATGTGAGAACCAGTTGCTGGCTTACCTTGAGGACGAGAGTTAACCAGAGATACAGTACCTTGTTTCCTACTATGAGCGGCTTGGGTTCAGGTGTCTCGGCAAGAGCCCCGCCCAGTTCGGAGGAGGTGGATGGCATGACATGGTGAGTTACACTTCCTGAGCATCCTCGAATTTTTGTCGACGTTCTCCAAATTCACCAGTTCTGCAGGTCATCGACTTAGCGAGTTATGAAGTGAAAGTCGTCAAAACCCCGTCCTAGTGGGTATCATATGGTATTCCAGAACGGCAAAATTCCCGAAACCAACAAATTTCGGCGCGGCCCCAAACTTGTTGAATCAGATCAGATCTTCTATAGGATCCCAAAGTCGGCGGGTAGCTTCATTGGACGCGCAAATAGAGCCTGACAACCTCTTTTTCTTCTTCTTCTTCTTCTGGAGTGTCAGCCACAGGTTTGATGTTGTGGCTGTGGTCAGAGGGTTTTGGGGGAACGTACCTGTGATATACATGTTACTTTTATTAGAATCCAACTCCAGCTTCTAGTCGGTAGCCTTGTACTTGGCGCGATATTCCTCCGTCTTCTTGACGTCCTCAGGGGAAGCAAGACCCCTCATGCCCTCGATGATGTCGTCCAGAGTAAGGATGGCAAAGATGGGAATGCCGTACTCCTTGCGAAGCTCGCCCATAGCACTGGGGCCGGGCTTGCTATCGTCACCATCGGCAGCGGGGAGCTTCTCCATGCGATCAAGAGCAACGACAATGCCAGCAACAATGCCGCCCTCCTTCTCGATCTTGGCGATAGCCTCACGCTTAGCAGTGCCAGCAGTGATGACATCGTCAACGATGAGGATTCTCTTGCCCTTCAGAGGGGCGCCAACAATGTTGCCTCCCTCGCCATGGTCCTTGGCCTCCTTGCGGTCGAAAGAGTAGCAGATCTTGCCGTAGGTCTCGGGCTCAAGCTGGGCAAGCTTGTCGGTGGCAGCGGTAGCGAGGGGAATGCCCTTGTAGGCGGGGCCGAAAACAATGTCGAAGTCCAATTGGCCGCTCTTGTGAGCCTCGATAATGCACTTGGCGTAGGCAGTAGAGATGGCCTGGAGAAGGTCGGCACGGTAGAAGTCGCCGGCGTTGAAGAAGTAGGGGGAGATGCGCTTGGACTTGAGCTCGAAGCTGCCGAACTTGAGGACGCCGCCGTCGATGGAGGCCTTAAGGAAGTCAGCCTTGTAAGGCGAGAGAGCGGCCATTGTGCTGGTAGGAGGAGGGTATCTGTAGGATTGAGGAACCTGGAGAGAATTGAGAAGAATGGCGGGGCAGAAGGTGTTCAGTTCCGAAGTCTTTCAATTGAGTCAATCAGATGGTGGGCTACGAGTGGGCCAGTTCAAAGGAGCCAGGCCCGCGAAGCCCGGTCATCGGCCGGTGGGCGCGGTGGGGTCCCTGGGAAAATGTGGGGTTAGAAAATCCCAAATCCTAGCCGAATGCCACCCTTGGCAGTGTGTCTTGTAGTGTGTCTTGGCAGCGCACACTTCAACCGAATCCACTTTGGCACTCTGCTTATCTTATCGATTGGAGCAGCCGCTGGAAAAATATTTCGAAGTAGTAGACTTTCCATTGGCAGCACAGCGCCTCCCGTCGCCCTCCAACACCGCCCCCGCAGCCGGTCCCTATCCTTCAGACCGTCCTCATTGTCTTGCACTTCCAGTCCGAGATTTCTCACTAGCAAGTGCTTGACATCTATACCCAAAATGACGTGGAAGGACATTGCCCCTGTGCCTACGTAAGGACATCTCGGTTGTTGGATTGTGCTGTTGTTGTTTGCTAACTCGCTTCTACAGGGCACAGGAATTCATCGACATCATCCTCTCGTAAGTTGACATCGACAGCCTCCGACCACGACGATGCGACAAGGTTGTGAAGGATATTAACTGTTCAATAGGAGGACACAGCGTCGCTTGCCGACTCAGAGTATGTACAATCTGGAGAAACACGTGAATCATGGCATTATCGCTAACCTCTACTTCGAACAGTTCGTGCCGGTTTCAAGAGTATGTCGTCTCGAACCCGATTTTAATTCCACAGACCATTAACACGCCACACCGAACAGTCAGCAGAATCAGAGCCTTCTACACCCGTAAGGTCAAGTTCACACAGGAAACATGCAGTGAAAAGTTCGGCGCCATCGTCTCGAGCTTCCCCATGCTCACCGACCAGCATCCTTTCCACCGCGATTTGATGAACATTCTCTACGGTAGGAATCACGCGCTCCTCTTCAACCGGTGGTTTCAACGACGGATTGCGAACCGCTCGGCCTTGTTGGGAATGATGGCTGACAAGATGGTGGATAGATGCCGACCACTTCAAGGTTGCCCTCGGTCAGGTCTCGACCGCCAAGCACTTGATCGAGACCATCTCTCGTGATTACGTCCGTCTCCTCAAGTACTCGCAAAGTTTGTACCAGTGCAAGCAGTTGAAGAGAGCCGCCCTCGGTCGTATGGCCACCCTCATCAAGCGTCTGAAAGACCCTCTCGCCTACCTCGATCAGGTCCGCCAGCATTTGGCCAGATTGCCCGATATCAACCCTACCACCCGTACCCTCCTCGTCGCCGGCTTCCCCAACGTCGGCAAGTCTTCGTTCGTGCGCTCCGTCACCCGCGCTGATACCCCGGTCGAGCCCTATGCTTTCACCACCAAGAGCTTGTTCGTCGGCCATCTCGACTACAAGTACCTCCGTTACCAGGTTATCGATACCCCTGGTATCCTCGACCACCCTCTCGAGGAGATGAACACCATTGAAATGCAGTCCGTTACTGCCCTCGCCCATCTCAGAGCCGCCGTCATGTTCTTCATCGATATCTCTGAGCAGTGTGGTTACTCGCTCAAGGCCCAGTGCAACTTGTTCAGGTCCATCAAGCCCCTTTTCGAGAACAAGATGGTCTACGTTGTCCTGAACAAGATGGATATCAAGACCGTTGAGGAGCTCGACCCCGAATCCCAGGCCGATCTTATGGACCTTACCAAGTCCGGCAACATTCAGCTTTTGCGCGCCTCTTGCGCTACCCAGGACGGTGTCCAAGAAGTCAAGAACGCCGTTTGCGAGGCTCTCCTCGTTGAGCGCGTCAACCAGAAGTACAAGGCCGGTACCAGCAGCAACGGTACCATGGGCTCCCGTCTCACCGAGGTCATGTCCCGTATCCACGTCGCCCAGCCCGCCGATGGTGTTCTCCGCGAGACCTTTATTCCCGAGGGTGTCAAGGGCCTCAAGAAGTACGACAAGGCCGACCCCGAGAGGAGGCTTTTGGCCAGAGATATTGAGGAGCAGAACGGTGGTGCTGGTGTCTTCAACGTCGATCTCAGGGAGAAGTGGATCTTGGCCAACCCCGAGTGGAAGTACGACAAGATTCCCGAGGTCAGTAACTTTCGCATTCCGATTCCCTCAAAAACCTGTTTACTAACATGTCGCGCTTTGAACAGATTGTCGACGGCAAGAACGTCTACGATTTCATCGATCCCGATATCGAGGCCAAGCTGGCCGCTCTCGAAGAGGAGGAGGAGCGTCTCGAGAAGGAGGGCTTCTACAAGTCGGACTCGGACCTCGGCGACGAGTCGGAGGAGGAGATTCTGCAGAAGGCCGAGTACATCCGCGAGAAGCACAAGCTGATCCGCAACGAGGCCAAGATGAAGAAGTCGCTCAAGAACCGCGCCATAATCCCCCGGAAAATGCAGAAGAAGTCGTTCGCCCAGCTCGAGGACCACATCGACCAGCTCGGCGTCGACACCGAGGAGATCAACCTGCGCGGCCGCGCCCAGGTGCGCGAGCCCACTCGCGGCCGCTCGCTGGCCCGCAGCCGCAACGCCACCGAGGACCCCGACGCCATGGAGGTGGATACTCCCAAGAGCGCCGCCGAGCGTCTTCGCTCTCAGAGCCGCCCGGCCCAGCGTGGCCAGGGCGCGACGAACAGGCGCGACGACGGTGTTACTGGCGGTGTGGGTATGGACGCGGAGACGGCCCGTACCAAGGTCGAGAGGGTGGCCAAGCTCGGCCAGCGCAAGATGAACAGGATGGCCAGGGCCGGCGAGGCCGACAGGCATATTGGCGCTACCATGCCCAAGCATTTGGTACGTCTTTCTTTCCCCATTATCCCCCATTTCTTTGTCATCACCACACATATGCTAACCGAACATTTTCACTACAGTTCTCTGGCAAGCGTACTGTTGGCAAGACACAGCGTCGTTAATTGGATCCATGTTTTGGTCATGGCGTGGGGGTCGGTGTCTCGTCTCATCTTTTGGCGGTTGTGTTCTCCTTCTCTGCTACTGTTTCTTGGGCAAATGATTCCATATATCTGCGTCATCGGTCTTTTTTATCATGTTTATAACGTAGACTACTACTACCATCTCGAGGCGTTCTTGGGCAAAATGGGAAAGAAAAAAAAGGATGTCAACAATAACATAACTACGTATTGTAACTCGTCGGGCAAATGTCTTGCGTCTTGTCTTGTCTTGTTTGCTTTTGTTGTATTTGTTGGCAATACCCAAGTCAGATAGATAACAAACTCATCCAAGCTCAACTCGTGTAGGTAATCTTATATAAAGGGACTGACTGATATGAATCGCGGTCATCCGTAATAAACCTGATTAGAGGTCCCGGTTTGTATACCTAATATGCTCACGCATGTAAATAGACACAATGTTGACAAATCCATGTAGTTTTTTCTGATCCGTTCTCTCGTTGGTACAGACAGCCTTTTATGTGATTTCGTTTGGACACACTGTTCACAAGTTGACGAAGCTTCGTCACGTCACTCAGGGGCTACTTAAAGGTTATCCACACTCAAATTCCACATCCAATATCTCCACGGTGTCAACATTCACTGTGCACACCAGGGGGCACCATCTCCATTTCATTTTGATTACTTGTGAGATTATGTGATTTACTACCCTCTCTCTCTCTCTCTTCCCTCGTCCCGTCCAAATCTACAAGACAAGAAAATAGGTAATCCATACGTTTGGACTGGAGACCGGTGGGTGAGTGGCTAGTAGCGGCTGGCTGCCCGTAAACCTCGCTAAGCAGAGCAAGCCAGTACATATGTACCATGTAGTACTTGTTCAAAATGAGACCATCAATTAAATGTTGTTATGTTGTACCCTAATCCATTATCCCTGTGTCATGTCATATTTACTCCTGCGACATCTGGATACCCTCCCTCAAACCTTCAACAACAAGCTCCTCGCCCGCGCACCGGCGGTAAATATCCTTGACGTCCTCTGTCGAGGTCTCAAAGTGGCTGGTGGCGTCGTAGCTCTTGGAGATGAAGATGTTGTCGCTGCGGCCGTCCTCGAGGGGCTCGTAGAGGGGGATGGGGGGACCCTGTGCGGAAATTGTTAGCATTGTGAAAGCCTGGTATACGATTCATAAGAGTAGATGTACCATGAACTGCTCCTCGATCTTGCCGAGGCGCTCGATACCAGGGGCGAGCTCGAGGTGGTGGTTCGCAGTAGTCTCGGCAATGGTCGAGACGATGGCGATCCAGTAGCCCTTGGGGCAGACGTTGTGCGCGGAGGAGACGCAAGCGATGTAGATATCTGGACAACCTTTGTTAGTCATCTGTTCCGTACGCTTATATTATCATGCTGTGGCGCAAAACTTACCGTTCTTGCGGCCAACCTGCGACTGGGGAATGATCAACTGGCACGAATCGGCATCGTTGGTGCTAGCAAGCGGGTGCTTGAGGATGCAGATGGCGCGGAGGACGTGGCCGACAACCTTGACCTTGTCGGGGAAGTAGCTGGGGTCGCCGAGGATCATCTTGGCGCGGGTCTCGAACTTCATCTCGGGCTCGACACCGGCCATGGTGGCCTTGATGCCGACGGCCTTGCCGTTCTCGTAGACGAGCTCGTCAACGCTGGTGTTGAGCATGTAGGTACCGCCGTAGATGGCGGAGAGACGGGCGAAACCCTGGGGAAGCTCGCCGAGGCCGTAGAGAGGGTAGATGTATGGCGACTTGCCGTAGCGGGCGACGGACTGGCCGTAAAGGCGGATGCGCTCGATGGCCTCAGGGGCGGCGCCAGGGGTATCGAGGTAGTTGTCGTTGAGGTAGAGGGCCATGGCGTGGCCGACGAAGTCCTTGGTGCCGGTCTCGAGGCTGAACTTGTCAAAGACCTCCTTCATGGTGCAGGTGGACATGTCGAGACCTGGAAGCGCTCATAGTTAGCGCCCGTGAACAATGTGACAGCAAGTGTATTGAAACTCACCCTTGTGTGTGGCCGGGTCCTTGGGGTCGAACTCGCCAACCCACTCGATGAAGCTCTTCATGCGGCGCTTCTCGAAGATGCCCATGAGGGGCGATTTCAAAGCCTCGGCGGCATCTGAGGGGACCTTGGCGATGGTGGCCTTGGAAGCAGCACCCTGCTGTACGTAGCTGCCGGCAACCTGCTTGAACTCGAGGTACCGAGTGACATCGGTAGAGACGAGAATGTTGGTGAGCTCGCCAGAGGACATGAGGAACTTGGGAACAAGGTCGATGTTCCAGTCGTTGGGGCGACCGTATTGCTTCCAAGGCTCGGTACCCGCGGTATAGTTGCCATACTTCTTGAAGAGCGTCTCGAGGTTAACGGACGCCGCCTCACTGCGCAAAGAGTCATGTTAGTTAGCTTGTGTTCATCGTGGTTCGATAGGGGGTTGAAGGGGGGAAGTACGAACCCGCCGTAGTGGTCGTTGCGGTCGATATGGAGGACCTTCTTTCCCTTGACACTGAGAACACCCGAGAGGATACACTCGGTCAAGCCAGTGCCCAGCACAATGACATCGTACTCCTTGGCGATCTCGTCGGCCATGGTTGTGGTGTTGATGGTATTAGTTGTTGTTGTTGTTGTTAAGGTGAGTCGGTCTTGCGGTCTGCAAGCTACAAGCAACAAGCTACAGTAGGAAGCTTGTTTGGATTAGAGGGGGGTGGTGGGGTTGGTGAGAGAAGGTAGGTTGGTATATAGCAAGCAGGGTAAACACAGGGAGAATGGAAAGAAGCAGAACAAGAAGAATGGGACGGGAAGAACGAAGTCGAAGGCGGATCACTTGGTACTAAATGGGGGTAGCCAGAGAGATGATGGATGGCGGGCGGGACGGGGACTGGAACCTCGTCGTGGACTGACAGGAGGCGGCGTCGGTCACGTTAGGCACAAGGGACGACGTTGACGGACTGGGGCCGCACTGGGCTGCCACTGCACGCTGCATCGCTGGCACCGCCTGCGACAGCAGCTCCCACCTGTTGCAAGTACGGTGTGCAGGTGCAGGTAGCTGTCAGGCATGGGTCCCGTCGATTGGCAACCTCATGTCCAATGCATGGATGGTCGTCTCCTGGGGCTCCTCGGCGGTCTCTCCTAGCCCATGCTTGCTGCCAGCCAGTGGTAGCGGATGGCTCCTGGATCGTCACCGTCGTGGTAAGTGGGGGAGTCTTGATGAGGGGCGGGAACGGGACCCCGCTTTGAGCTTCTTTGAGCTAGATCGGAGCCAAGGAGACAGTCGGTAATGTCCCCCTAATGTCCCCCTGGTGGGACTCTGTCTCGCTATGATTTGACAAGACATGAAGACCGTTCATCTGATTGCTTCATCTGGTCCCGCAATGATAATTGAATCGCCAATACCTATATATACATCTGATATACCACTCGACATTTGTGTCGAAAATTGGACATTGAGACGAGCTTGTCTCGTCTATCCCGCCACGCCCTTCCTCCTGACCTCTCCATGGTCTCGCCTGTTCAGGTTGGCGCCGATGATGATCTCCCCAGCTACCATGGAAATCTAGACATATCCTAAGCGAGATGTTGGTATACAGAGATTCACGCACCCCAGATCTCGGCTGTTCAGCCCATCACTATCATCAGGGACCGCCTAATCCATTGGACACCCATTCCCATGAACCCCATGGGGCTTTTTCGTTGGCTTCTTTATGAAAAACTCTCCCAGGCCATGTCCCTCCCTCGTTTGAACGTGGCCTGTCCGGTTGAATTTGGCTGTTGTACAGTGAACACATATGATGCTCGTTACACTATCGATACAGGTTGCAATGTGTGGTGGTTTGTTTTTTTGGAAACGGGTATTCGTGTTTCCCCTCGTCCTCTTACCGCGAGGGCAGCTTCACGACCGGCCCGTCTAGTTCATGGTCTCCTTCTCCGAACCGCTTCCTCGCTCATACCCTAGGAGCTTCGGCTTGGGGCTTCGATGATGGTATCGTTGTTGGGTCGATTTCTGTGCTAGTTTGCGCCTCGCTGGCCTCGGCGCCCTCCGCCGTCTCTTCCGCCTCCAGGAATGTGCTAGGCTTGTAGGGGTTCTCGGGGTTGGACAGGTCGATCTCCGGGTCCTGCTGGGCCAGCTTCACCGCATCCTCGTAAGCATAGAAGCGCTCAGTGAGCACATGCTTGATGCCGCGCATCGTTTGCTTGACCTAGAAAGTAAAGAGAAACATTGTCAGCTCTCTGCTGTAAACCATTAAACGGGCCTTCCTTCCTGTCATCCACCTACATTGCGATCACGCTCGGTGGCCTCAGCAAGACCGAAACCCAACTCGCTCTTCTTGCGCTCCCAGTTCGCCGTCGCAATGCGGTTGCGCTCCTTGACGCAAACCCACCACAGCCGGTGCAGGTCGTCCCACGACTTCTTGCGCAGCTCGGAAACGGTCCAGGCGCGGCCGTGCTTGGCGTGCTCGATGGGCGCCATGGCGACGGTCTCGCGGTCGTAGAAGAAGTCCCAGAGGCCGTGGCTCTCGTCGACTTGGATCGGGGGCAGCTCCTCGCGCGGGACGGGCTCGGGGAGGGGTTCGTCGGAGACGGAGAGCTTCCAGCGGGTGCCGGACTTGCGCAGCGCAGACTCGCCACGCTTCTTGGAGTTGTCGCGCGTCACGCGGGCGGTCGGGTATTTGTGGCGCTTGAGGAGGGCAGCGGAGGTCGAAAGCGCCCTGACCGGGACGGCGACGGCGACCTTGGGTGCTATTGCGGCCGAGCGGCAGGTCTGCATAATGGCGCCCATGGAGGGCCGGAGGGCGGCTGGTGAGGCCATGGCAGACGGTTGTGGTGTTGTGTGGTGGTGGTGGTGGTTGGTTGAAAGTTCCTATGTCCCAACCCGATGCCCGCTGCTCCGTATGCACCGTCGTCCGAGTCGCAGTGGGTGGTCAATCGTAGGCGCGGTGCGGACTGCGGTGCGGCTCCGGGACGGCAGCAACTCGCTCCACGGCCTTCCCGTCTGGCACCGCAAAATTTAGGTGGGTCCGAGCTTGGTCCCCGTTCGTACCGCCAACGGATCCTCATTGGTCCCATTCGATCGAATTGCCGGATGAATCGGCGGCAAGCACTGTGGCAGCCACTAAATATCTACGCTAGTGCAAACAAGGCTAAACTTTAGTATAACTTCACGTCCAATTGCTTTTCCAACCAATCATAAGTCATTGTGCTGTTTACTTGAAGTTTAACTTGACGCTATTCCTACCAATGACAGCTTTCATCGAACGACCCAAGATCAACGTCCTCTCTTCACCCCGAGGCCGTTGACTCTCAAGTCTCACAATCTGTCATTCTTTTGGTAGACATCATGGTTTTCCAGTGAGTGCCTCTCGGATTTCCATGCCCGTCACAGAAACTCCTTGCCCGTCGGCTCCCTGTCCATCACTTACACCACTCACATGTGCTGTCCAAAGCACCACCAAGTTCCTCATACGTGCTATCCAACCAACGAAAGCCTTCAGTATCTTAAATCCTAACAAAGCACAGAACCTACCGCAACCTCTCCCCCCGCGCCCGTCTCGGCGTCGGCATCGCATTCACCCTCTGGGGTCTCATCGGCCTCAAGCTGTCTGACAAGGCCGAAGAAAAGCTCGGCTACACTCCCACTGAAGAGGATCGCAAGGCGCTGGAGAAGTTCAAGCCACGGATCATTGAGGTCGAAAAGGAGATTGAGAAAGTCGTTGGGACCGAGAAGTGAGGCCGAAGTCGTGGTGATGAGGATGTGAGCGGAGGGCGGACTGGTTAACACACCACCGGAACAGAATGATGGGCACTTATCTACCGAGGTTTGGACTTCACGAGTAGAAGGCCAAGAGAAAGTGAGAGGATGGAGATCAAACGGGCCAGTCTTGTTACGAATGGAAGATCTTGGGGAGGGTGAATGGATGGATGGGTAACAGGACACATCATCTTCCACCCGCAGGGAGTATGGATCGACGGAACAAGAACCAGGAGCCAGCTGAGCTGAGGTCCTTCCGGATAACAACAACACCACAAACAGCAGCAGAAGCAGGAACAGCAACAACAGAAACAGAACAACAGCACCTGTCACCAGTCAGGGAGAGATAGAACCAAGCCATCTTAATAAGGACTTGAGGCACTGAGTGCTTTTCTATACCGTGTACACACTTGTCTATCCTCGACACGTATGACCAAGTTAGCAGTCGAGTGCAGCCAACCAGCACTACCAGTTATGTGTTTCATATCCACGCGGGACAAACGACAAACGAGGTGGAATTACAACTACCCATTCTCATTGACTTGGCTGTCTGCCAAGTTTCCTCATGTCCTGGAGACAGTCCACACCCAGCAACTTTACTGACCTTCAAACGAGTTATGTTTAGCAACGAACCATTCTCTCCTGGTTGAGCCCTCGTTTCTTTCACTTCGGGTGCGGCGTTCTATCTTTCACCTTGGAATACAGCAAGCCCTCCTCACAGTTGCTTCGGTTTTGACGACTGTGACTTCTCCCCTGCTTCAGAGGCACGACACACAAAAGCTTCATATTGTGCCGAAACCCAGAAGACGGCCCAACAGTCCTACCCTCTCGTCCCTTCAAGAAATCATCCAGGATTCCCAACGTCAACAACAAGAAAAATAGCAACAGCAGGCTTCACCAGTTCCCCAGTAGGCTGATCAACCGTCAACCGCCCATCTTCCACCATGGCCGACCCAAATCGATCCAGTTCAACTAGTCTGCCTTTGCCAATACATCCGCGCAAAGAGAGTGAACTGTCCTCAGGGACCCTTGAGGAACTACCGACAATAACCCAGGCTCAAGTGTCTGGCGTTCCATCTCCCATCGGCTCCGACCACTTCGACTGCGCAACCAAGGCAAGCTCTCCGCGGACACCGAGTTAATGGAAGCCCGTCCGCCCCCGACTACCTGAACGGAGGCCAACCCCCACGACAGTATCTCTCCAACATCCAACAAGCACGTATTCACCATGGTATCAACTCCGGCTCACGGACAATGATGCCCAAGACAGTCAGTCCTCCATACCTCTATCCCAAAGAGACTTCAAACCGCCGCAAAGCAGATAGGTACATGCTGAGTTATTACTGAACAGCAGCAGACACTCGTCAAGTCCTACATGGGACTTGAGGGCTCAAGTCGATACACTACTGGGATCATCTTGAGGTTGTGGACAAGTTCTCAATAGATCCTATGGTAAGCAGCAGACAGACAGACAGACACACAGACACATCACCTCTTCCCCATAAAAGAACATGACCCTTAAAGTGCTGCGGTCCGGGCTGCGTATGAGTTGTGTAGAGATCGTTGTTAGGTACTCCCGCTAGGGGCAGTAGGTACATCCTGGGTTGTTTCGTTCCTTCCTTCCTTCCTTTGGCTGAGTATCTACTCTGGTGATCAGTTTCGTTCTGGTCACTCCTTCCTTGACCGTGGTTTATTAACCCAAGCCACCTGCCGCAAGTGAATGGTTACCTACCTTCTGATTGCTCAAACCTTCTTTTCTTTTAGCTTTTGGGGATTCTTCTAGTGGGTAAAAGAACTAAGTGAAAAAGAAGTGAATGACGAGAGCAGATGAAAGGTGAGTTTATTTATTCCGTCTGATCTGAGTGAGGCTGATCTGTCTGGATCTATCTGTGGAGCTCCGTCGGTTCGGTTCAGTTAAGTTTAAATCAACTACTACAACCCCGCCAGAAGGTAGAGGGGTGTTGGATTTTTGAACGACATGGGATGAATGAATGAGAAGTGGAAGTGGACGCCCAAGTTGAGATCGAAATGAAGTACACACATGATGAAGAAGTGATGTGATGCGTCTCAACTAACGATTGACAACGATGGAGTTACTGGCTTCTGACCAGATATGTTAACTGGGTTGTGTCTGTGTTACCTTGTCATTACTCCTTTGGTCGTCTATCACTCATATCATATGATATGTGAGAAGATGGCGAGCTTAATGGATGAACAACCAACCTCCTGCCGTGGATACCTATATTCTTTACGAGCTCTGTAATATACGAATTTCGGCGGGGGGGGGGGGGGGGGGGGGTTTTTTTTTTTTTTGGTTGAGGTCATGGCGGATCATACAGTGAGGGATACCGTCCTCCGAACCAAAATTATGGAGCTTGGGAAAGGTTCAAGGCGGGAAGAAGAAGGTATTCACATTCCATGGTCTCATCCCCGACTCTTCAAGATATTCTCCTTCTCGCAACTTCGCATACCATCTCATCCTGTTCTGCTTGCTTTCCGCACCCGGCACTTCACCAGCTTATTACCAGCACTTCACTACAGGGGGCGTATCCTTATTCACGTTGATCATGTATGGCGACCGGAGACAACCTGGTTCTCGGGAATCTTTTACCCTTTCTCTTTTACGCCTCCGATGGATCTGACGATACTTACAAGGAACACGGTCTTCTTCCTGTGCAGACGTAGACGTCATGCTCTTGCTGAAGGGATGCTATCCCCTTTCATCGGATTGTTTCCCCTGTTTTTCCAACTGACTTGATCCAAAGAAACTGACAGAGGCCTCTTTCGTCGAACCGAACGATGAAAGAACCTGACAGAGCGACAGTGCCTTCCTTCCATCCGGTGGCTATGGCAGATTGTTAAAGACCATGATATCCTTCTAGGAAGTTCTCCGTGATGTAACTTTTCTGATTCGCCCCTTGACAAATCTCACGATACCCTATTGTAACTACTTCCTGGACATTTCAAATATGGTTTCTTTGACATTCATCTTCATTCTTCGCCACCCGCTTTCCCTTTTCCGTTTTTTCGTTTGCATTTGTTTACATCTCGATCTTGATGTTCAAGCTCTCAAGTTCGGGTTCTAGTTCAAGTCCAAACTCGTGCTTGCTCACGTTCATGTGAATTGTTTCTGTAAAATACTTCATTCACCACCCATCTATATCAGGAACTTTCTATTACCTCCATCATTAAATCTATTCCAGAGACCTGAGCGAGGAAAACGGGCAACTTTCTTGATCGTCCCTTGATTGACAAAGTGTGTTTGTTGTTGGCGGACCCCCCCATTGCTCCGGAACAAATTCCGACTTGCCCTCTTCTTTACAAAGCTACCTGAAGGTGACAACATTGCTTTTTGTTGGCACATGTCAATGTGTCAATGTCACTGTTCCTCTAGGAGTTGGTTGGCTGGCTGCAAGCGTTCCCACCTAACCGACGAGTATACCCAATCTGTGCCCGGAGCGAACTCCGCGCGGAGTCGGCGCGGACCCTGTCCAGCAACATAGCTACCTACCATCCTACTCAGCTCTTCATCATCACTTTCTGACTTCCTGGTACGTAGTAGTCAGTCACCTTCCAGTACACACTCAACTTGCGATTGAAAGCTTGAAGAATCGCCATTTCCACCGTAGTAAGATCTACAACAACCAACAAAACTGCCAGATTCGCTTACACTCGACGGTCGACCAGCTTGATCGACTACCTAGGTACCTCATGTACATAGTATTTCTGCTAGCCAAGGAGCCAAGGTAGTGTAGTAGTAGTGTCTACCACCCCTTAGAAAGAATCAAAGACCGACCCCCTTGGTTGGGCCCCCTTAAGTCCCTGTTGATCTCACTCCATCTACATACACAGTACATACCTCTCTCTAGTGACCATCGCTAATCTGGGCAATCTGGCGCTGGCAAAAAAAAACGGTGAACATCTCCTGATGCCGATTTCTTTACCCTTTTCGTTTCTTTTTTGCTATGACATCACGCATCACGAAGCCAGTTAGATCGATTTCTCAACAAAGTTTGGTACTAAGCGAGGTAGGGTAGGTATGGTCGGGAAGCAAGTGGGATGGATGTTAGGGTCTTTTCGTCCCTCAATGTCCCAAAGATGAAATCGAGCAATGGGATATTTTCCTTCCCCCCTCCTAGGTAGCCGCCACAACATGATTGAGTGTGATCCTATCGGAAGATTCCGTCTGTCTTTGTGGAATGTATGCGAGCTCAGCTCTGCTATAGGTTAATAAGGCTCTCGGCTCCTCACTGTAGCAGTATACATATCGTGCCACGCAGTTGACAGGTCAATTCAAAGTCGCAGTCAAACTCAGCTCAGGCACCTAGGTGTGCATAGTATGGTTGTAATGTGCGGTTCATCACTCTGCCATTCTGCCTACTAGGTATGGTATGGTATGCTATGCTATGCAAATCGACGGAGGTTTTCTCCTCTGTCTTTAATTGACTAGAAGACATTAAAGTTGAGTGCCATTCTGCCATGCAAATCGACGGAGGTTTTCTCCTCTGTCTTTAATTGACCAGAAGACATGACATCAAAGTTGAGAACTAGAAAAGCAATGAGCCGGTTTTCTTTGTACCACGTCAACAAGGCTCAGAGCTTGACGGCAATGGCAGATAGACAGGCAGGCATTGAAGCATGCGTAGTCTCGGTAAAAGCCATACCAAAGAAGATAATCTTTTTGACGGCGGCTGTCTCGCCTCGTTCGCCTCGTTTTTTGTGCGAGTTGGGCTTGGTGAACTCGGGTTTACCATTGCGTTGCCATTGCCGTTCGCTTGCCGTTGCCTTGCTGTTCGAGAGCCAAGCATCCAAGAACGAGATTTAGTTCTGACAATATGCGCTGTACTGATGCCGTGTAGACGCCCTCTAGAATGGGATTCGCTGTCAGAGAAAATCCCAGTCGTTCATTTGACCGGAAATACCTAAACTGCCTGGCCGGCTTTTTACCTCGGTGTCGAAATGGTCGAATGTCGATCAAGGGGTTGAAACAATTAGGTGAGATATACTACACCTAACTGACCTGGCATGCATATAGAGTCTATGGTAGGCTCTCAAGTTTTCAAGTCATGTCTTTTGAAACGCGCCAACCAGAGAGGACATGAGTAATAGGAAAGAGAACAGCTAATGACTTTCGGACTTGAGTCGGACGATCTCTTTGTGAAGTGAACAGATTTCCGTTCGTTCGTCTTTGGCATATTGCATTGTGAAAGACTTGTTTCTCGGTCTCTCTCTCCAAGCGTTGTTACCATGCAACGTAGCAACGTCGTAGTATGTAGAAACCTTATCTCACTCCCGTAATCTGATCATAAAATACCATCTGGTATGATTTTGACCAGCAACAACGGCGCCAACAAGCATCACTGCCCAGTCGACCAGGTCCAGTTGACCAAGCAGATTTTCCGGGCCGTGTTCTCACACCTGAATGCCGGCCCGTCAAGTCGTGTCAGTCACATGCTTGTCATCTTCTCTTGAAACCTCAAAACATTGACTGTCGCCGACCATAGGCGATGTCGTGAGTGAAATGGTGAAATGGTGAAATGGTGATTTGGTGATTTGGTGATTTCGCGGAATTCAAAGACCCCCTCGCCGCCAAGACAAATTTCCTGAACATTTCGAACGATTCATTTTACATGGCTGGTCCATGCTCTATGTCTATGTTCAAACTTGCCTTGCCTTGCCATGAACTGTCTTGAGCGAGTCTTGACATGAGAAAGGTATCAATGCATTGCCATGATTATATCTCAAGCATCATTTCTTGCTCAAAATTCATGCCACACTTTCTTGCATGTCTTGTCTGCTACCGACAACGACTCATGGAAGCCCAGGAATCAGGCCAGAGTCCAGGAGCATCAAAATCCTTTCGTTTCTTTCCAGCCTGAATGGTTGTCGTCAACCCAGGATCAAGGGTCCTTCAAAAGCACACCAACGCAACGCCAACAGGCCACTAGCACAGGGCCCTTCCCGAGGCCTGATACTAGCCAATCTGGCAGTCTAGTGAGCCAGGCTCGCCAGGCTACCACAATCACACTGGCTGACCGTCAAGGTTCGCACAGCTTGCCTTTCGTTTCTCTGCCTGTCGTCTCTTTGAGTTTGTAGCGAGCAAAGAGCGAGGGAATAAAAAAGACACTATGGTCATGTGGTGCCATTTCACCTTCCCCCTTTGGCCCCTATCTGGCCGAGTTCCATGGTTCTGGGGTCTTGGGATTCGATGCGGTGAATGATAGACACCCATTTCAATTGTGTCAAAAGAAACGCAGCATGCTTGGCTCCTTTGGCTTTTGTCTTGTTGCATTCTCCCAGTGTCTTTAAACAATTTTGTGTAGAGAGACATCCGTAACGATGGTAGTCGTCGTTGAAGATAGTGGAGTTTTATACGATCCCTAACCTCTAGTGTGCAGTCAGTGATCTGATCTCCAGGTTGTTGTTGGAGTGGTTTCCAAATCCACAGCCCACCAGCGTTCGGCAACCTCAACCGTTGTTCAGCCCACGGCATCCATCCAGCGGTTCGCCCGTGGGCTCGTGGGTGTCATTAAACTCATGGGTCCAGTGGAGTTCCCGAGATCTCTGGTGCACTATCCATCGGGGCGGGCAGCCTTCCATCTCATCTTCCGAGCAACTCTATCCATCCATCTGGCATCTGGCATCTGCCATCCCATCATCCCCTCCCGTTTGGACGTGACGTGGGTGTCTTGTGCGTGCCCGCAAAAGTCGATTCGCAAAAAATTGTGGGAATGCGGGCGCTTTTCGAGTGGGTTTGGGCCTGGTGGAGGAACGAAACGCGTGAACGGTGGGCGGTGGGCGGTGGGCGGTGGACACGAAAGCGGGTTGTCTGTGGGTGGACGGGATCGATGGAAAACTCTCTCCATTTTTTTTTCGTGGACCCTCCTTTCTGGCCTGGGTGTGCGATCCTCGGCGGTGGGGGTGGGCAGAAGAAGAAGCCCACAGTTTTCCCCGGTGCGCCCGCCCCTCCCGCGCCGAACGCTCCAAAAAAAAAAGTTCCCCTCCATCATCACTCGCTCCCGCGCGAACCACTTTTTAAGCCCCTTCTTTATTCTTGCTGCTCCAGCGGCCGAGCTGCTAGATCATGTAGTGTCCCACGTAGCCGTATGGATGGATGGTGCGGTGCCTGACCTCACTTGAAGCTACCCCTCTATTTACCACCTTGGTACAAACACCACGTCACCAAGGGCTGGGAACTTTTGGGTCCCTTTGTCTTGGAGAGCAAAAAGAGGGGAAAATGAGGGGGGGGGTCTCCAAATCCCACCTGCAACGTCAACTCGCTCGATGAGGACGAAGGAAGCGTTTGGCGTGCTTTCTCTTCGGCGACCACCAATATCCAACCAAACTGAAAATCATGTGACTTGTGCTGTTCTCTGGTTTAAACCGTTTTTGGTTAGGGCTTCTTCGGCACCTGCCTAGGGGACCTCAACAAAAACTTCCCTGATTTGATTACCAAGATTACCACGATACGCTTACAATACCGTGGGCCCCCTGGTCATTACAGCCGCGAGATGAAAGCAAAGGGATTTTTGAAGTTGGTTCGAGTTGGGCCAGGCAGTTGCATGGTTACACCAAAAAAGCCTTCAAGAGAGACTGACAAGTGTCAGAGGGAATGGCCATTGGTCGAAAAATCGACATGCAGCACGCAAGCCAAGCGACCAAGGCAAAGGGGAAGAGAAAATCTCAGACATTCTCACAGCAACCAAGAACAGCGCTAGCCACGTTGTTGAGCACAACGGAGCGAGGAGGCCGGCCTGCAGCAGACCGCCAAGCGGCAGTCAAGAAGACATCGGCAGGCCGGACCAGTCGGGGCCTCCGTGAGCCGACCTCTTCTCCCGGCCTAGTGGAGCATTCATGGCAAGGACCAGGCCGCGAAAGGCCGATGCCGCGGCGTGGAGCCATGACTCGGGAGAAATCACCGAAATCAACAAGCGAGCAACCAAGTTCGATGATGGTCGTAACGGTTTGTTCCGGCTGCCGTTGCCCCTTGCCAGTGGGCAGTTGCCGTCGGCAATGGCTTCTTAGAACAGTTGACGTTGCACCCGTGTGGGATACGCTCTGATGGAGCACAAAAGCTTGAACTTCTGATAGACTCAAGATGATGCGAATCAGGAGAGCTTCAGATTGTCTCAGGCCTCGTAGGCTGTGAGCTCATGAGTTGTGTGGACAGCCAACGAGGCGGTTGTCCTTGCACTTCACCGTTCTTCGTTGCCAGCAACAACGCCGAGTAAATGCCGTAATAGGTCGCCTACAGCAGGCTTATCACTGCTGCATCGGCGTACACTAATCGGCACCCTTTGATTCACTCTGTAGCGCTGGCTGAAAAGGGGGGCTTGGTTTGCATTCTTGCGCAGGTCATTGATGATCTCGAGTATCGGGCTAGTGGTCCATCTGAAATTTCTGAATGTAGAAACTTTCGAAAATTTCTTGAAAATTTCTGAAAAAATGAGGTCACTTTCCATTATTTCAGGACCCACTAACAGGACCCTCTGAGTTGAGGTGCTGGAGAGCCCCTATCATGAGTTTGGTCAGCCCTGTAGCTGGCTATGAGTGATAGGTGCACGGACTCGTGCACGAACCATGAAATTTCCGAAATTTCTCAAATTTGAAAATTTCCGAAAAAATGCCATTATTTCAGAATCAATCGATCACTATATCGGGCAGAAACTCTTACTGGCCTAGGTTAACATCACGAACACTTTTTGGTCAGATTGTCAGGCCAGTCATGACCACCAAGGCGTTCAGGTTGCTTCCCTTTCCCTTTGACGGACCTGCGCAAATTGCATTCAACACCAACTTTTTTGGATTTGGAAGGGTCCCTGTACCTCTGACGCCAGTGCGTAACGAAGTCGAAATTTCGAAATTTTTAACTGCGGTTGCAAAGTTGCGGCCGTGAAATCCTCGCGTGAGTTCCCTCAAACCGAGGTTGGACAATGCATCTGTGTTAGCGTTGCAGGATCCCGGGGGCGATCATCAGCCATGATTTAAAACGCCGAGACGGATTTCCATTTCAGGAATCACCGCCGAGGTCGCAGCTCGCAGATGGTTCGCTCGCTCATTCATTTCTATCGCGAGATGTAGAATCAGTTTTTGGCGTAGTCGCCCGTCATTTGGTGAACAAACGAAACTGACCGCCAAGGGGTGCCGGGGATGAGTGTATTTCCACCTTGACTTTGCAGCGATGATCCGGCAGCGCAGGGGGTATGAAGAAGGGCCGAGGGCTTTGCTTCGAGAAGGTGTCGTTACGGTACCGTACTGTATATGTACATACTCACACGCTTGGGTATCGCGGCAACGGGGATGAACACTCCGGGTTTTCTGAATTCTGTCGGCCTGTGCAACATGTCCAAAGAGGTTGGACCACGGTGCAGACGCTTCCCAAGATCATCAGTGTAATGATGAGCGAAGCCAACCGGGTGTCGGAACATTTCATTTGATGAGAAGGGTGGGAGAAAAGCCAGGGACCGCCTCACCATGGCATTCCGGAGAACGATACTCAGTTGCCGGTGGAAGACACCGACTGCTCTAGGACGAAACCACCTTGGTTATGTGATGTTATTAAGCCTAGGAAGCGGTTGAGTCAAAGGGTTGGCTAACCCTGCTGCAAAATGAAGATCATGGGCGAATTAGCTTGGCCTGTGAAATTGGCATGGCCATCGGTGTGTCGGCGAGGAGGGCGGATGGCTCGATGGTCAATTAGGTATTAGGGGTCTCTGGTTCAGATCCAGGTGCGTGTTTCAAGTGAATGGCCTTGTTCATATGAGATGGCGTCGTCGTCTACGGGTCAGCAGAGCTATAAAACGACGCCCTGTAGGTATGGCATACCCATTCACCACTGCAATGTTGGGTTGTTGTCAAGAGCGGATTCGCATCCAGCATGGCATGGCCCGTCATTCCGGAGACGAAGACGGGAAACACTGGAGCACCTCGAGCCGCCGCTGGATTGGTTTGGACCGGGGCCAGTTTGGGGGCATCTTGGCCCGCTTGGCCGCTCCATCACGGAAACCTGGGTGTGGGGAGCTGTTGATGTGGTGGTTGAATATCAGAGACAGAAACAAAGACCACGGTGGTTGCGAAATTGCGGTTGGCTTATAATAAACCATCATCGACTTGGGTTCACAAGAAAGAAAAGAGTGTGCCGCCAACTCGGGATTTCGTAAGCTCGGGCAAAGCTCGGACAGAATGGTGTATGCAAAGATCACGCAACTTGTCGTCACACTCCCTTCCGCTTTCGTAAGTAGGAAGTTGTTTTACGCTGGAAAGAGGCACTGCAGAAGGTATCACGGGGATATTGTGCCGGCAGCCAGCCGTTCTTGCCTGTTTGTGATGCCCTACGATGATGGGTGATGAAATTGTTCGGTTGTGCATCGGCCATTTTCTTGTCAAACTGGCATGAACAATGCCAATTCCTGGAAGCGACCTCCATGACTTCCAATTGGACCATATTTGACCGAAGGCTTCTTCCGTTTCTTCGTGTCATGATGATTTTTCTGCAGAAGTCGGCAAGCAACAGCCACTCATCGTGTCGCTTCCGCGGTACCTGGAAAATGAGAATTATAAGGAAGGCAGCGGTCCGATGTGGGAGATGCCCGTCGTCGTCAATGCCAGCTCTCGTTTTTTTGGGGGTCGAATCGTCCTGGTTACATTCCATCGCTCGTTTCCAGGTGGTTGGAGTAAGAGAGTAACGAGGGTTCATTATGACACAGTGTTGCATCCAAGAACGCCACCGGCCTATCTTCGAGACAGGGGACTGGCAGTACATCCCGGTACTTGCTGTTGGAAAAGGTGTGGGAGGTCGTTGGAGGTGATGTGAACGGAGCGAACGCCGAACACACCCGCCTGCCGCCTTTGTACGTCTCTGGACAGTTTCTCACTCGATGAAAAATGCCAAAGACGACACATCTCACGCAGTAATGTGACCAAACAAGAATCCGGTTTGGGATGCCCTATTCTCCCGTCGTGGGAGGCTCACGGTCGCCAGTGGTAAGCATCCAAATTTGGACACCCCCCACTGTAGCAGGTGATTGATAAGGTAGCCGTGCATCCAGATATCTATCGCCAAGCGACCAAGAGGATGGAGGTTGGGTCCTTCGCGGGGCAGGTGGGCAGGTGGGCAAGTGGGGAACTTGGTCTTTCAACGACACCTCAAGCTCGACACCTTCGGGTAGCTTCCGTTCGTCGAGGTCGTCGCCGACGAGCTCTGGCATTTTGCCTTTGCGAATGCAAGGCGCGTACCGAAGAAACTCTAGTCGCATGTGGTGATGGACTGACGCTACCGCAGAGACAGTTCACGACCTGTGGCCCAAGCACTGTAGTAGTGCAGTCATGAGCCTGACTCGTCTCCTAGCGACGTGGCATGCTCTTTGTAACGGCGGTCGCAAATGCCGCGGCAGGCAGGACATGGCTGCGACATGAGCGCACAAAAGCCTGAAGCGAGAAAAGCGAGCGATATTCGCAAGGCAATTGAGTCAGTGTTGTTGACAATTCTGCACTTTGGCGATGGATGTTGCCCATTGCTTTTGATATCGATACTCCAACATCCAGCTCGGTTTTAACTTCTGTGGGGGTTTCAGCCGGCTTCTAGAAGTGGAAGATGCTCCAAGATGCCCCTCACATCTCCAATTTTTTATATGTTGCACAGAACCCGCAGGAGTGGGTTCACGATCAGGACCCTCCCAGAGCCTCACCTCAGTTCTCGGATCTGCCCTGCTGCCCAGCTCTCCACAGGCACACACACCGTTTCGACACACTGGGAGGGGGCAACAACGCCACTGGTGAGACTCGGGACACCAGTCCGAACACCAGCAGCGGCTCGCATCGCATTCCTCCAGATCCCTCCAACGAAACATGATGCTGGCCAGCACGCGACAGTGCTGAGGGTCCTCGAGGGGTCCTTGTGGTATTGGGGCATTGTGCCTCACGGCAACGCGGTTACGCGGATACATACGCGTGCCGGTTGCGGTTGCGGCTAACGCGCCGCCGCATTGTGACAGTGTCGCAGCAACCAGAGATCTGACTGATGAGATCTTGCAGGAATGCAAGAAAGCCTAAAACCCAACAAGCCAAACTTACCTACATATTGGTGCATTATCGTCGACGGTGAGGTGGTGAGCGATAGGGTAAACAATGTTCGGAACTTCCTCGGCGCCCAAGGTAACAATCAACCGCTACCTATCAAGCCCCCTTTTCTTCAAGTTGTGCTCTCTGTCGGTTACCAAGTGGAAATGTCAAGTTCAGTGTGATGGCAGGCAAGCAGGCAAGCAGGCAAGCGACGACTGTTGTAGACTTTCTCGAAATCTCGTGGTAATTTTGGTTGAAACTACCCGAAATCACCCTGGCGTCCTTTGGTCATCACTCCGTCGTCGTCATTCATCGGCGACCATGGAACGGTACGGGCGGTACATCCATCACAGTGCTAGTCTGTTCAAGCCAAACCCCCTCACCGTTCGGTGCCATTCACAGACCAAGACAAGCCATCAGAAGACAGGGATCAAGAAAAAGACAAGGACAGGGCTCTCTCTTCAGGCTCGTTTCTTGACTCGTTGATGCTGCACATCATCCCACCAATCTGCCAGAAAATCTTCGACCCATCCGACAGATGCAGTCTCATCTCTCGACTTGCAACAGCATCGAGTTTGTGTTACAGCGTTCCCGTCGCCGAAGACGTTGCTCTTTGTGCAATTTGAGTCTCTCGTCACGGTTGTCCAAAGCCACAGTTTCGTGGGTGACACAGCAAGAGATATCTATCTGGGCCAGAGCTGGGGGCTGATGATAATCTCTCCAGAGTATCGGATTGACCGGGGACTAGGATTCACTGAAAACTTCCGGAGATGCCAAAATGCAGCAGCGGCGTTTTTAGTCGCTAGCAACTAGCAAGAGCTCACTTCTCACCCGAGTATACAGTCGGTGTAGCGTACACATATTTGTTCGTAAAGGTAGGCGCTCCCTCTGGGCTTACTGTGTATAGGGCCCGAGTCGCGGAACTACGCGTACATTACAGAGATCTCGGGGCACGTCTGGTGTACCTCGCACAAACGGTGCCTCGAGCAGAGGAACTGGTCGAGTGTGGGAGAACCGGACCCTCACCGCAACTTCTGCACTCTCTATTGGTTCCCCTTGTTCAGACTTGATGAAGAGGTATCAAACAGTCAGTCAACAAAGACAACTACAATTGCCACTCTATCAGCGAGCTGCCAAAGTCTCTTCACCACTGCAACCTGATACCGACGATGAACAGGCGCACAGGGCATCATCATTGCCTTCAGGGACTTCTGGACTCTGTCTACGCAGAGTGCAGCAGGCTAAAATCGACGAGACATGAGAATCAGCAAGTGTCTACCTACCAAATGCCGGCCTGGGGCTTCTTCGCAGGAGACCTGGTCCCTGCTGCCCAAGACGTGATGTCGACTCGTTGGCCAGCAAATCAAGTTGCTCCTGCTTGTCGCTGTCTTCGCCGTCGTCGATATCTCTTCGAGGAATGGATGTCCATTGCGTCGGGGATCATGCTGCAAAATCCCCTCCCAACATGGATTTGCTTTCGAGAGAGGCGCAAGCGCTACTGCGGATGGTAATGCGCGGTTTTCCTTCATTCTCTTCTGTTCTGTTTCGGCGAGTTGGTTGCTTCTAGTTCTATTATAATTTTTACACCCCTCCTCAGCGCCGCATTGTTGTTCTTTGGTGTTATTACGGTAACCGACCATCAACCTGCCCGCATTACCGCTGCCAACCTTCCTCCAAACCCAGGACAGTCTGATATGTCTCTATGCGCTCCTGTTTGGAAGTCCACAGATCGGCGCAGACATGGCACTAGTCCACTACTTTTCTGCTCCCTACGAGCGGGACGCTTGGTAGACGGTTTTCAGACTCCAACTGCGCTTGTGAAACTATGATCTGGTTAACTTGTTGCGGCTGGCTAGTTAACACAATAGACAGCCTAGAGACTCTTAAGAACTTGGATGATAGAGTGTTTATGGAAACATTCGAATACGAACGGCGAAAAACCATCTTCATAGTCTTACAACATCGTATGTCGTTAGTCAGCTACGGGCTGAGCTCGTCATGGAAGCACATGGACACTTTCTCGCAACTAGAAACCAAACTTGCCAGAGCAGAGCGCCACGGTATGTGTAGATCTCGGACACTCTGGCAGGCTCATCATGCCCGACCTCCCATAACCACCATTTCAGYAAATCCATCTCAACTGATTGGAACGTTGTCGTTGATCTTCTGCACTGCTGCTTCTTTGCCCGATAACAATCACAGCGCTTACTTTTGGGTGTGGCAGTGATAGTGCATCGCTTGAAGACAAAAGCGCTACCCGGCTATGACAGTCCGGATTTACCACTTCCTAAGACGAGACAGTACGATCTCGAATCGAAACAATGGGCGCCACAATATTTCGATCTCTTCGCATAACAAATACACCTCCCGCTTCCAGACCAAGATAGAACACTGTGAAGCCATTACTAAGAAAAGCCTTGATGGCTTTGCGTAAGCCTCGACCGCAATCGAAGGGGAGAAATTGCCAACTTGCCGCCACAACTGACAATCCGTCTTTCGTCTAGCAAGCAAGGCCTTTGTCAAAGAATGAGGGGCGTAATCAACAACAGGTCGTAACTTCGTCCGGGATGTAACTTTCGTATCGGAACTTACAATAGCCCAAGGGGTCGTTTCGGAAGTACCGTAGGGTACAATGCGATGCAAAAGCAGCGCTAAAATAGCTTAGGTACAGAGATGTACCTTGTAAAAGAGAAACTCGCGCAATCTAACCACATTCTTTTTACACTGTGCATCCATGAGGTCACTTTGTCAGATTCTTTCCGTCGAGGTTCACCGTCACGGTTAACTCGGTGATCTCGAATGATGATGAAAAGGAAAGGGTATAGAGAATTGAACGGTGAAAAGCTAAAAACCCAATTTGCCAGCAAACAGATCGCATCGTTTGTAGCTATCAGAATGGCGCACTGAAAACACCACGATTCCAACCGCGTCTCTAGTTGTCCAGAGGCTGACTATTAATCGCCAAACCTCGACTTCCTGTTGCCATACGAGTAGTAACACAAGGAGGTCGAGGACTCAATATATGGTGCCCAGAGTCCTTAGGATACCAAGACGATGGTGGCAGCTTTTAAACCGCCTTTGACACCTCTTCCCCCTTCCAGGTTTGGACGCCCAAGTCGTTCTATAGTAGACCAGATGAGAACAGTCTGGTGGTGGATGGCATTGCATGCTGTTGTACGTCGAATCCGACCCGCTCTCTGGGATAGAACCCTCAAACACACCGGTGCAAGTCACAATACACCATCAAAATACCATGTCCCAATTCACACCGCGATTGTTGTCGAACGATAGTGTGAAGTGACTGGCAACCTCAACTCTCTCTCTGTCTCTGTCGTATCTCTCTGGTCCGGGCGTGCCCGAAACGAAGGAACCCCTGCTCTCCGTGCTCGCTCTCCGACGGTTGCCTTCAATGTCCGCTTTGTGTTCGTTTCAACCACCGGGCTTTTCTCCTTCACGTTTCTGCGCTCTGTGACATTTGAACTCTGTCGTCGAAGTAGAACAAGCACCTCCCGCACCAAGAGCAAGTGGCGTAAAGATAGACAAATAGCAATGATGAAGCAGCAACAGCGGCAGCAGCAAGTTCACAAAATTTTATACATCGGAGACGTGTGGACATTTACAAGTCATCATCTGGATCTCCAGACCTGTTATTTCCTTTTATTTCCCGTCTCAATCAGTCCAATCTGGAGGAGGGTCTGTGAAAATATCCTCGCCGGAATCCTGAACCCCCTAAAAAGGGTACGTACCTCAATTGCGCTACGTGATTGGAGCTGGCGGGCTACGCAAGGGTGCAAGACCCACCCTATCCACTCATCCGATTCCCCCCTTCGCAGCTTCACCAGCGCACAGGCAGGGCCTAGCACATTTTTTGTACCTTGTACCTCTCACAGTGAATACAAAAAGGGTGACCGGCAGCGGCACCTACAAAAAGCGAAGGCTCCACTTCTGTCCTCCGCCCATTTTTTCTCTCCACCTACCAATCTTTTTTCCTTTTGAGCCTCAACCCAAAGTTCAGGCTTAGGGCATTCTCCACCTCTACGTGTGTATACTCCTCCAAGAAGCTCGTCGCCGGCATCAACCACGATACTGGATCGCAGCTTCATCTCCCACCGCCACACACGAAATCTCCCCCAGCGGCCTGTCGCACCACCAAAAACAACGTTGTAGCATCGTCGCATAACTGTCCATAGACGGTACTGTCAGACTTTTACCGACAACGGGCTCGAGTGCATCGTCGGGCAAACAAGCGCAACGCAGGCCTTTTTTCTTGCCTTGCTACCCAATTCCGAGCCATTGGTCTTCAGGAGTCTCTCCAGCCAACGCGCCTTCCGTTGAAGATTAAGACCGAACAAAGAGTCGCCGGAAGAACCCTATTCGCGCACCCAGTTGCCGGATGGTTTTTTCTGTGCTCGCTGCTTCAGGGTAATTTTCGAGACGGATTATGGAAGGTTTGCCGCACTACTCGACGAATGTCATAAACACGTCGGCAGCTTCATACAATCCTTCGCCTTCAGCCATTTCTCCGCACCAGCTCCAGCAACAACAATCCACCGCGACTGCCCCCCCGCAGACACTGCCTCCTCTCCAGCCCAGCAACACGGTCATGCAGCAACCTCCTTCCTACGGCAGCTACCCTCACACCCCGAGAACTGCAACCCCCAACACGCCTGCTTCTACTAGCAACATGGCCAGCTACCCTCCCCCTCCCCCCAACGGCGCGGGCCGCGGCGCTGGCTATCCCATGATGGGCAGCAACCCGTATCCCCAGCAGTCCTACGCGACCTCTTCGGCCATGATGCCCCAGTCCACCACCGCCGCCTCGCATCCCCAGCCCATTGCCCCGGCCCCGTCCCCGGCTAACGGCCGTGTACCCCCGGTGCTCCGCCCGATGCCGGCTGGTGGAGTCATGCAGCCCGGCATGAACTCTCCCTACGGCCAGAGCCCACTCATCGCTGCTCAAGCGTCAATGCTTCCCGAGGGCGACCAGCCCACCCACGTGGTTGGCTCCCAGGGACGCCGAGGCATTCTTCCTAGCGCGCCTGGAAAGCCCGCCGCTCCGGCTGCCGGCAGCGCGTCTGCCAAGAACCAGATTCCCCAGAAGGATGCCGATGGCAAGTTCCCTTGCCCGCACTGCACAAAAACCTACCTCCATGCCAAGCACCTCAAGAGGCATCTACTCCGCCGTAAGTTCCATCTCCCAAAGCTTTCCTCCTAGTTCTCATCTGACAGTCGACCAGACACCGGCGACCGCCCCTACATGTGTGTCTTGTGCCGTGATACCTTCTCGAGAAGTGATATTTTGAAGCGTCATTTCATCAAGTGCTCCGTTCGTCGCGGTAACCCTACTGGCGCCAGCCATTTGTCGCACCCCCAGGCCCATGTCAAGAAGAATGCGCAGGCCCAACAAAAGGCCATGGGTGAGGGTGGCGATGTGAACCACATGAACGGTATGGGCAACATGACCGCTGACGGCATGGTCCACCCTTTTGGTCTCATCCCCACCTCCGATAGCATGAACAACATGGGCAACAACCAGGATCAACTGTCGAGATCTAGCAGCATCAATAGGATTGACGACGCGAATCGCGACAGGAGAAGCATGACTGGTTCCGTTATGGGCGGTACCACTCGCGGAGGCAGCTTCGATCAGACCTACAACGGTCAGGAGGTTAACAACAACATGACCGCCAACATCAACCCCCAGCTTGCCAACTACAGCATGCCCCAGCAGCAGAATGGCATGCAAATGTTCGGTGGATCGGGTGGTACCGATTGGTCCCAGATGTTCCAGAACGGTGCGCAGCCTCATACCCATTTCAAATTTCGTCCTACATAATATGTGTTCTGATCTAATGGTGTGGTTCAGGTCCCGAACGCAGTCAAACCCGTGCTTAGGAAACGCCGGTTAAGAGCGAAGAAGCCGAGCGGTAGGAGTATCTGACGACAATCGATTCGATCCGCCCCTCGTCCCCCCTGTCGGAGTGAGCTGGCTAGACAAAAGCCTCATCAACAAAATTACCAAAACCAACAAAAACCATTTATTTACCTGGCCAGATTCCTCCGGCACCGCCATGGATTCCGATCAACTAGCATTATAAAGCATTGTTTTCGGGTCCGATAATATCCGCGAGCGTTGCTCGCATTACAAACCAGTCCCCATGAATCCTCACGTTTTGCGTATTGGATGTCATACGTTAGCGTTGTTACGGCATGTGCTGATTAGCCATGTGCTATTCACTGTCGCCCTACAAGCTAATACTCGTCAAGTCTCGAGATCGGTGGTGATTTGGAGCCCTGATGGGTAAGGTCTCCGAGGTGTTGCCTGGACTCTTTTCGAACGTCTCGTTTGAGTCGCGGAAAGTTGCGAGCATAGCCTTGCGGACCTAAGCGTGTTGTGATTGGGAGGACCAGACTGGAAACTGAGAGGCGCTGCGATATATTATACCTGTTCGGTATATGTACAAGCCTCTGGCATGAAGAGAAGACCAAAAAAATGAAGTGAATACCAAACATCCCAGGACCGCCTCTTGTGTACTCATCAAATCCATGGACTCGATCGTGTGGCAAAAATATCATTACCTGGTTCTCTGGATGAACTGGATCGATCAACCCAACGACTTCGCATCATGTTTGACGTCCCCGATCCCTTGGTTCTTGGCGCTGTTCCGGCATTGACTTTCAGTTCGATGTTCCGGATCCCAGTTGCCCTTGATCTCAGATACGCAACTGAAAACATCATGGGGCTCTCTTAGCTTCAACAGGGCTGTCACCACCACAATTGTCAACTAAATGAGATCCGGACCGCTTACCCCAAGGTCACTACCCAACGCTTCTGAATGTTCGCCTGCCGGAGAAGATATTGGACGAGCAGCGGAAGGGAGTCAGCAAGCGTTCCAAAACGCGAAGGTCATTGAGCACAGCACAAATTCTTGGTTGATTGACTGGTCGGTGCCGCCTTTTAGGTCACTGTCCCGACTTGTTTGGGCTGACTTGGGCAACATGGAAACCAATCAGACAGACTACGGCATCATCTCGGGTCAACACCAAGCGCTCCTCATGGTTTCCAAACAAGGCCTCAGCGACCGACCGATGCAAAAAGCCAATTGATCAATACATCACGTTCAAGATTTTGGTGGCAGTTATGACCAATGGAGGATCTGGTTGCGACAGGTGTGCCTTTTCAGCAGACGATTTAGCGATTGGTCAGCAACATCACCCGAGGCATTCCGCAGAAATTCGGGTTCATTCAGGTTCATTCACTGGGTACGATGCAACTCTTCGGACAAACGACAGGTTACGAGAGGGGGCGAGTTGAGCCGTCAGATATCACCCACCACTTCGTTTCGATTATGCGGTCGGTTCGGTTATAAAGAGAAAAGAAAGAGATGGGGGATGGCAACTAACGTTCATGCACCAAAATACGTTCAAACATCGAACAGCAAGCAGTTTCGCATCAATGGCGTCATCATTTTTCGGGTTGTTTTTTCCATGTTTACATTCGTTTCCACATTGTTTGCGCATTTTCTCTTTCGTCACAGACGGCCTCTCATAGGAAATATGAGTGACGAGAGTGACTGTTGAGGTTCATTTGGCTTTTTTTTGGGGGGGCTTTTTGTTCCATCATTTATGAGCACCGGGCTCGAGGGGTTTTTGGGGCCGGGTCGGATCGGGTCGGTCGATTGAGTTGTGTTGCGCGTTGTGTGTTTGTGAAACGAACTGATAGATTTCTGTTTTCTGTTACATTTTTGACGGCTTTGCATTTTAGAAGAGAAGAGAAGACTCTCCCACCACCCACAATGGCAGGCAAATGGCAAGTATAGACAAGCAGGCACAGGCACAGGACAGGGACAAAAGACAAAGAAGAATGGGGAAAAAGGAAAACGGAACAACAGGAGGCAGGCAACGCAAGGCAAAGCAAGGGGAACAGGATTGGATTCCCCCAGGGGAAGAAAAAAGGCACGGAATCAACATGGTTTTGGCGTCGTTCCATTTTTCCCCCAACATCATACTCATCTTGCAATAACCTCTGTTAAGTACACGATGAACAGATGGTTTTTTTTATTGCATGATGGCGGTCTTCGGTCTTCATGGTCCCCCGGTGTCTTGGGGTTGGTTTAAGGGAAGAGTTAAACAAAAAAAAGGGAATGGGACGGGGAAAGGGGCGGGTAGAGGGGCATAGGAGGGGAAAGGGAAGGGATGGAAGGGGAGCGAACAATATGGTTGTGAGGAGCACACGTGTTGAGTGAAAGGGTCGATGGGATAAGGTTGGAATGTACCATCACAGGCTGTTTCGGTGAATGGAATGGTCGGGGAAAACCATGTCTATAGATATAGTTAGATAGTAAGTGGTCAAGGTTGAGAATGGATGTGATGTGATGTGTTGATACAAGCGAACTTGGAAGAAGCACCAGTGACTGTGAATACAATCTCCCGCTTAAGCTAAACCTTTCCCTCGGAATCCGAGGGTTGCTTATCAGGGTGGTGTCCTTCACTTCACGATAGTCATGGTCGCAGGTAGCACATCTGATGTGAAAGAGCCTACGTACGCTATCAATGATTAGAGGCATATACATACATACCTTCATCGCGGTTCATAACGGGTGTCAGTTAACGAGACAACACAACAATCCTTTGAGAAGAATCAAGTACGCGGTCAGTAACTGGATCATCAACACGCTTCTCATTCATTCATCCCGTTCGCTCCAAGAATCAGCTGTCAAATTCACTTCCCCTTTCGGCGGAGTATGATGTAGTTGATTTAAGGATAAGGTAGCTGAACCTACCGAACCCCACATACATTTAGTTACAGGCTCAGATCAGACGGAAGGAACCCATCCCTTAAACCTACCTTACTCTCTTCATCCACTTCTTTCTCACTTAGCTCTTACCTACCCGCTAGGATCTTGGGAGGCTGAGTAGAAAAGTAGACCTAAGCTAGCTGAGGTGTCGGAGCAATTCATTTACTAGGTAGCTGCAGTGAGATAGAAAGGAAATGGCTTGGGTTCCTGATCAACCACGCTCACGGAAGGAGTCACCAGGTACTAAGCTTACTGTTCATCAGCTACCTAGGTATCAGAGGAGAAGTTCACAATCAAAGAAGGAAGAAACGGAGATGGCCGAGGACGTACACGTACCTGCCTCCAGTGACGGCGGGCATAATTTCTGCATGACCCATCATACCTGCGGGGGCGGGAGTGTGGATTCTTCAACTTCAAGGACGTCTGTCAAAGCCGCCCGCACCCAGGTTCATGCAAAGTGACTGAAGACAGATTGTTAAGCAAAATGGGTATCAGTTCCTGCTGCTGCTATCCTAGGTATCTGTAAAACACACCGTAAAAATAAACATGCAATGCGACGGACTCTACTGTACCTTCCCACACACCTCTCTCTATACCTGAACACCATCAATAAAGACCACGACATACCTTACCGGTTGTCCCCTATCCTTGGCCTTTAATAATAACCCACCTATAGTTCCAACAGTGCCTACCATCACCTCCCACCTCCCACCTACCCTACCCTACCCCTGATACCTCCCCCTCCCCCCCTCGTAGTACCCCATCATATCCAACGCCAAAGGAATCATCTCCGCCAAATTCTCCCCTACCCTCCCCAATCCGTTCCCATTTCCATGTCCATACCCCTTATTCTTACTAGCAGTCGCCTTCTCACCCAACCCCTTACACACCGTCAAGAAAACCTCTACATCCTTTTTGAACATCGCATACAAAATTTCTGGTGTGTCGGTGGCGTATTCCGGATCTTTGCTATTATTGCTGGATTGTTCTCTTGATTTTCCTTTCTTGCTGGTGGTGGTGGTGGTGGTGGTTGGTCTTTTATTGGGACTGGGAGGGTTGGTGTTGCGAAGAAGCCTGGCGAAACGCAGGATGATGGTGAAGATCTCCTCGAGGAGCTTGAGGACAGGTGTCTGTCGTTTTCGTAGAAACAAAGCGGACATGATTTCGTCTAGGCAGTGGGATTGTTTGTCGCTGACTAGGTCGGGGGAGCAGGATTTTTTGTGTTTGGGGTTGGATGAGGGGCGGTGGGAGGTGCCTGACCCTGTTTGTTCGACGCTGGCGCTGTCGTCGGCGCCGTGACCGTCGCTGCCGGCCCGGGTTCCGAGGAGCTCGGCTTCTATCGAGTCTAACCACTCCTCGAACTGGTTCCAGATCGTGGTAATACCCGAGTCAAAGAAGTAGGCCGCCATTTTGGAAACGAAGTGGTTCGCTTCTGTGCAAAAGCGGATGGTGGCGTTGCTGAGGCGAGTGCGGCGTGCAAGTAGTTGGACGTCGCGGGAGAGATGGCTGACTACGTATAGCATACGTAGAATGCGGAGCAAGTGCTTGTTGATGCGGTCGTACTTTAGAAGGATAACGGGCGTCATGATATACTGCAGTCCTGACGGGGCTTTGTACGACAGACGTAGAAAGTCCAGCGCTTCTAAGCCGTCAGGGTCCATGCACTTGTTGATCTCCTCCGAAGTAAGATCGCGCACGGCGAAGCTTAGGTCACCGGGTAGATCGGAGCTGTAGGTGCGGGAAAGCATGGATTTACCCATTTCCGCCGCTTCCTCTTTCTCGCTGTTGTCCTTCTCGCCGGCGGGCGCTTCGTAGCAATCGGAGAGAACACCCATGAGCGCCAGGCGAAGTTCGGAGCTGGCAGGTGGCCAGGTATCTCGGCCGCCTAGTCGGAGACCCATGACACCACCGCTGAAGGCAACGCCGGCTTTGCGCTCGGCGGACTCAAGGTCAGGATCGAAGAGGGCGTGGGAGAGACGACTGCAGAGCATGCCGTTGCCTAGGAGGAAGTATTGCCTCATGAGATTAGTGTGCACTCGGAGCTTGTGAGGGCCGAGGAGCAGTTTCATGCATTCATCGTTGACTAGCTTTGACTGGGTGTCGACGAGGGAGCCGAAAGAGAGCAATGGAACGAGGGACCAGTGTGGATTGAAGCCCTCCTCTTTGTTGGTGGGTTGATCTGACGTTGAATACAAGCGGTTGTGAAGCATGGTGGTGAGCTCATCGTCGGACTCGTGGTTGTCGAGAGGTTGAGCTAGCTGGTTGATCGAGGCGAGGACAGCAGCAGCGACTTCCTCCTCACTCTTTCCGAAGTAGGTGAGTTTGTACTCGTTTGGTTCGTGTGTGGCTGATGGACTTGTCGAGAACTGATCTCCTGATGCTGCCCCTTGGACCAAGCGAGTCACTGCAACTTTGTACTCGTTCACTCTCATCTCCAACAACGTGATGGCATCCCAGGAGAATTGCCACTCGAGTTCGGGTGGTTTGGTGAGTGCGACGACATTTCGTTTTGAGAGAAAATGGTCTGGATGGTGCTCTTTGAGGAAGCGCAGATTACGACCAGTGTCGAAAATGGAGCGAGCAATGTCTTGAGGCACAAATGAAGGCATCCTGTCCTCATCTAGAAAGAAGTCAGGTTCCTCGAGCTCAAAGCCGTGATCGTCTATCCACATCTTGTCGGCCACTTTGACAAAGGACTTTCCTGAACCCGTCTTGGATATTGGGGCGCCTTCTTCGTTCTTTAGACCGATCCATTCTTCCACGAATTCGATCCACGGCTTTGAGGCAAGCCGTAGCACCTCGCAGGTGACCTCAGGTAGTAGGCCACCTTGGTACTCGACGGCCTGAGCTTCCCGGAAGAGGCACGAGAGCATTCCCTCTTCGGTTTTCTCTTGAGCCAGCTTTTTGCTGAGCGCGTGGAAGTATGTTAGGATGGCGTGTGCCGGCATGACAACATATTGTAGCTGAAGTATGGACCTGACAGCCTTGTTGCGGGCAGCAACCTCGGTTTGGACAGCCAAGACCAGTTGATCTAGCACTTTTGCTAGGGCCACGCTTGTTGGCGTGGGTGATTCGAAATAAGCCGATTCGGAGAAGGATGCAAGGGCCTTGACGGCATTTCCACAGTCAAGGCAAAGCTGATCCATTCCCTGTATCAACTGAACAGAGACACCCGAGATCCTAAGGTGAGGTGCCGTCTTGACAAACGAGCCCTTTTCCGAGTCCCACGAGAAGAGGACAGAGCTTCTCCCCTGTGCGAGCCCTAACAGACAGGCGTAGTACAAGGTATTGTCGAGGATATCCGGGACAGGCTCTGTGCCATCGTCCGGGATCTCGGTTATGAGCGCGTCAAAAGCAACAGGTCCGGCCTCGCTGATGAAGACGGCATCAGATGGGCCGTGGTGAGCTGTCAGGTTGAATGCCTCCCAGGACTTGTACTCGGGTGTTTTGGGTTCGGCGTCGTCCAGTGTGAGCCAGTAATCCTCCTCGTCATCTAGCTCAGCCGGGGATTCGCCCTTCTTCCCGTTTCCAGTACTGCCAATGCCATCGGAGAAGAGATGATCAGACAGCTGGAGTTCATCGCTGAGAGCGGCCTCTCGCAAAACGGGAGGTAGTCTGAAAAAGCTGGTCTGGCCCTCTTCTTGTGGCGGGCGTTTGAGAGAATTCAGAGGTTTGTCTTGGTTTCCGAATGGAAGAAACTGGAAGGAGGAACCTGGTTTACGGTTAGCATAATTGTCTGCATGCAGTCACATTAACATACCTGATATTTCCAAGTTGGGTGAAAAGAGAGGGTTTGCTGCTTTGTCTTGGTCCAAGAATCTCGATGAACGCCAGAAATTGGGAATTGCAAAGAGGTCCGCAGAAGTCTCCCTTTCCTCAGCCATTTTGCCTGATGCTTGTCGTGAGCAATACTGGCAGCATTGGGGGTGAAAGACGGGAGGTTGTTAATGTAGCAATTTCACCAAACAGTCAATGAGTGAGAACCTTGATGCGCAGCCATTCGAGCCACTAAAGACAAGGCAAGCACTAGTTCCACTCCTTCAGCAGCTCAGTCACAGAATCGATAGGTTCTCTTCACCTGCGCTTCAGCGTCTCCCGTTTCTTTTTTGAAAGACCATGTATCGTCCCTTGTCGTCTGTCGTGTCGCGCTGCCGGTCGCGTGTTCAAGCAAGCGGCGGGCATCGAGTTGACGGGACGGGAGTGGACAAATCCAGGCCTAACCCCGCTGAAGTAAACACTGAGACGGCATGTCTTTAACCCCTGCAATAACACCAGGTTCTAGCGACATCCAGATCATGTCTCACCGCTGCAGGCGCAGTACACTTTGGTACTTCTAGAGCAAGTAGCTTCCTACCAAACTGCCTGCCGTAATTGATGGCATCGAGCATCTGAGCTTCCACTGGCTTCTCAACTTTCTACCGAACATCAACCACCACAACATCCACGACCTGGCAAATTTTGGGCACAGCATAGCATATTTGTATATCGCTACTATCTACTGCTCAAACTCCCGAGATCTACCATCTGCGACGATGGCCCCAAAGAAAAAGGCGGGCCGCAGCAGCACCGCCGCCGCCACGCCGTCAACTGCCACACCACGAGATGACGACGCCATGGACATTGACACTCCAGCCGCTGGAACAACACCCGTACCTGCACCGCCCGCTGCCCAACCTCCGAAACCCAAGTTCGACCCGAACGATCCTTGGACAGATGATCAGGTCGCCTCACTGTTCAAGGGTGTGATTAGATGGAAACCCGCGGGTACGTCACAAACCAGAGGGCTAAAGTCAGTACCCAGCTAACACCCAGCTTCCCTCCAGGTATGCACAAGCATTTTCGCATTATATCCATTAGCGAGCATCTCCGCAACCACGGCTTCGACCCGTTCAAGAATCCTCACACACGCATCCCGGGAATCTGGGCTAAACTTAGGACGTTTTACGACCTGGATGCGATCGACGAGCGAGAGAACAGCCTTGATCCTCCCGAAGAATGGGGCAAGCCCCGGCGCTACAAAGACTTCTCCCTACCGCGCGACGACTACGGCGATTTGATGCTACAAGCGGCGCTCGCTCCCCCGGGCGACCCGCCCAGCAGCCCACCGCAATGGGACCCGAACGAGCCAAGCGACGAGCGAAGGAAGCGAAGGCGCACCGAAGCTGGTACCAAGACTCGCAGTAGTACTGTGGAGGATACGGATAACGAGACTTCTGCCCCTAGTCCGGTGCGGAAGTCGGCCAGAGGAGCCCGGAGTGCGAAGCGGGCAGCTAGCAAGGCTCGCAAGACGAAGGAGGAGTCCCCGGATGAAGATGAAAGCGACGAAGAAGAGGAGGACGAAGAAGAGGAATCCGGCGACGAGGAGGAAGCATCAGATGAAGAGGAGGCCGAAGCGTCCACAGCAAAGACAGGAAGGGGAACACGAGCTCGTCCTGCTCCCAAAGCCAAACCCGTTGCCCGTGGTCGATCAGCAAGACCTAGTCGCCGCTAGAAGGGGCCTAGCACACGGGGTGCTTCCATACGGGGTGCTTCCACACGGGGTGCTTCCATACGGGGTGCTTCCACACGGGGTGCTTCCAYACGGGGTGCTTCCACACGGGGTGCTTCCACACGAGGTGCTTCTACACGGGGTGCTTCCAGTTGACGTGGTGCCGGTCAGAGTTAGCTGGTTGACTGGCATTGTAGAATGGAGGGGATGTTAATTCTTTCTCGCTGCATATGGGGCGTACTGGTGTTTTCTGGATGGAACCACAATAGCAACACGCTACAGGGATGGATGGCTATGGCTTATTGATACATGATTAGCATGATTAGATACCCCGGAAAGACACAAGTTTGTCAAATGGTTGAATTAGAAACAAGAAGCATAGTATAATACGAACCATACATAAATCCAGTAAGCAGTCAGTGGTACATAGTGTCACCCGTGATGTACAACTTACACCCCCGGACCCCTGTAATAGCGGCCCCACCACGGCCGGCAATCAATGCCCCGCAACGCGACTCTACACTACGGCCCATGACGCGCCGGGACTTAAGACTTACAAGCCAAGCCCGCTGCCCTTTATGGACTTCCTTCTTACCGGCTCTTCACAAACAAAACAAAACAAAACAAAACAACAACAGAACTGACCAGCCCATTTGCCCTCCGAGATCATGTCAGTTTCCGGAACATCCAATACGAGGCCGCTAACTCTTACGGAGGAGCTGGAAAAGCTCGAGCAGTCCATTACTTTGACACTACAAGGTCCGATCATCATCCAGCACCCCAAGTCCGACAAACAAGCCATTGCTGACCTTCTCTCACAGAAATCGATTCCAACTTTAGCAGAGCGCATCGCATTGTCACCACCAACATCTTACCACTAGTCGAGCAATACGGCGAGCATTCAAAATCAGTCTGGGAATCAACCAAGGTTGGACCTCTCTTCAGCGCCTCGCCCAAACACCTAACTAACAACCGTTGTGTTCTCAGTTCTGGAAACAATTCTTCGAGGCATCGGCCAATGTTTCGCTTTCGGGATACGAAGAGCTTGCCAATGGCAACGAAACCACAGTCTTGAACAGCAGCGAAGAATCAACATCCGCCCACGATCAAACCACCCCAGCCCGAACGCCTCACCCCCAGAGTGCCGCCCGCAATCACGACATAACAATCGAAGATGAATCGTCTACATTCAATGCCCGAGCCCAAGATCAGGGTCGACAGCGCACAACAAACGATTCTGTCTTGACCGATACTGGCGATGACCTCAGCGGAAGCACTCCTCGTCCACCAGCGACCAAATCGATACCTTCACGTCCTCAATTCGCCAATCTCGACTCTCCATACGAGCAACTCAGGCGCCGCGAGCTCAAGGCCGCCGCTGAGGCGAACAAAACACCTGGCTTCGGTTCCGGTTCCGGCGGCGACGCCATGGAAGACGACGACAGCGAGGTCATCTTCCAGCAACACACAGCCCGTCTACCCGACATGTCCATGACGCCCCACCGAGCCCAAAACACTCCCTTCGGCGATCAACAACAGCGCGGGGGAACAGCCAACAAGGACCCCATCCTCCATCGCATGCCAGACAGGAACTACCGTGTTGGGGCAACACCACACAAAGGCCACCAGGCGAGCGGCGTATCCCCGATCAAGTGGAAAGTCACCGAGAAGAAACAGCTCCTAGACCCCAAGAGCAAGGGCAAAGCGAAGGAGGACAGACCACTATGGCAAGACTCCTTCATGTCCTCTCCCGAGATGGAAGTCCCCCAACTACGCTCCGCGGCATTCATGTCCCCCATCCGCTCCGCCTACCGGGGTAACACCCGCGCCGCCGCCGCCGCCTACGCTGCCCGCACGGCGCCTCGAACACCGGGACTAAGCGTCCAGACACCGATGGCTGGACGCAAGACAAAAGATGTCTTCAGCGCCAATGCCGCCAACGCCACGAACGCCGGCAAGACGCCCATCCCCAAAGGGACGGTGGAAGCAAAGAAGAGGTATCTGGAGGAGATCGATTGGGAGAGTGATAGCGAGCAGGATCCTTTCGGAGGGATGAGCCCGCCGAAGACGATCCAGTTTGCGTTGCCGCCGTCCAAGTTGTTGCAAACGCCGGCGAGGGAGGCGAGTAAGAAGATTGTGGAGAATCTGTTGTTGACGGCGGGGGAGATGCCGGAGGAGTCGGAGTTTAGTCCGAGTGTGGTGAAGATGAATCCGGATTTGATGGATGAGACTTTCTAAGGGGTGGTCCGGGAAGATTGAATGTACTGGTTTACGGGATAACGAATTATGATGGGAAAGTACTGGGATGAAGATGATATACCCCTTTTATTTATTTTCGTTGACGAGTAGCAAGAAATAGATTTTGAAGCTCAAAGCAGGTTCCCTTGGTACGCTATCCTCCTCTTTCTATCCCGGGTATAATAGGTATGCATTCCATCCATCCAGTTCCCAGGTGGTGGTTCGACCATCATTCAAACCATAGATAGCCCTTCCCATGAAACGCGGGCGAAAAGCAAAAATACCCGCTAGCCCGTACCCGTACCAAACAAGACATAAAAAACGCCTCCTCTTAACCAATTCCCTTCTTTTCCTGACCATGCCCATGCTTATACCACCATCCCCCGTGCCCCAGCATGAGGGTCGGCACGAGGGAGGGAACCCTTCTATCCATGCTTGCTATGCTGTTTCACGGTCTGACCCGAACAAATTTCAGGCCAAACCGCTCATCTCAACCGTCCGTCTCAGCCGCCTCGAATCATCTCTCTCGAAAATCGTTCTCGATCATCTTGTCTTAATACTGCTGCCAACCAACAAAACCAAAAATAAAGAATTAGTGCCCCATCCTGATTTGCGAACCGAGTAGGAGTAGGCCATCCTGGGTGGTCTGGCTGATCTTGCTGGGAGCACTCACGGACTTGCTGCTGCTGCTGCTGCTGTTGCTGTTGCTGCTGCTCTTGCTACCACCCGACGAAGGTGAGGAAGAACCACCGCCAAAAGAGGAGCGGAACTTGTCCTTGAGGAGACTGGTTCGGCTGGAGAAGCTCCTGGAGGTTGAGGTGGTGGATTCCGCGTAGTAGTCCTCCTTCTTGGGAGAAGGGGACTTGGAAGTGGAAGAGGCGAGAGGAGGGGATTGTTGTTGCAGGGCGCGGGTGCCTTCGACGATTTGCATGGCGTGAGAGCGGGAGGTGGGGTGGGAGGGGAAGTTGAAGTTTGTTGAGGCGGACATTTTTGGTGGTTTTTTTTGTTGTTGTTTGTGGTTGGTTGGTGGTGATGATGGTGATGGTGATGGTGATGGTGATGGTGATGGTAGTGGTGTTGATTGAGTTGGTGTTTGGTACTCAAGTGTGTAAGTGAAGCTTCAAGTTGGTTGGAGGAAGTAGTTGCTCAGTTGTGTTTTGGTGTTTTGGTGGAAGGTAGTACTTTGAAGTGTGAAGTGTGAAGTCTGTCTGAAGTCTGAAGCTGTTGATGCTGAACCAAAAACAACAACATCCTGAAAGACGAGGCCAACAACTCCTCTTATATATCTTGGACAACTCTCTACTCTCTTCCCCCCATCTCCCCTTACCCATCTGACATTGGATGATCACAAATAACAACAATACTTACGGTCGGTGAGGACTGAGGGTAAGGCCGACTTCGAACAAAGCAAAGCCACCCCCGGCCTTCTCTCCCAACCGCCATCAAAGTATCAAGGTATGTGGGGAGAAGGTATGTACACGTACGTGAGTACGTACACCTACCTGGTAAGCACTTACATCGAGGGATTTGTGATGATAGGCACTGAGATAAATCCGAGCCTACGCAACGACGACGACGACGACGAACAAATCGAATAAACCCCAGGCTCCAAGGCTCCTCCTGCATAAACCACGTGGAACCCTGGTCAGCTCAGCCCAACTGATTACTGAAAAGCGATCAAACCACAAAGCCATCTCATTATGAGTCATCCTGATCAGACTGGAAACCCTTTTTATTGACTATTTGTCAGTGTCAATGCATAGTATACGGAAAGAAGCAAAGAAGACTTGTAACGTTCGTCGGTGTAAGACTGAACATGAAGCTTGCCAAACCATCAGTGTCAACGTAGATGAAAGTAAAGCTAACTAGTTGTGGCTGCGCGATACATCATGTGGAAAGACTTTTTTTTTTTTTTTTTTTTTTTTTTTTTTGAAAGCTCGAGCTCGCTGTGATACACAAACATTGAAATTCCTTTGACAATATAGCCGCGTGTACACTACAGCAGTGACAGCTTCAAAAGACTCGTGAGCGAGAGACTCGGTAGTCCGTTACCGAACGGCTTAGTTAGTGCGCTGATTTAGTGCTGACAGCGGCAGGTAAAGCTACATTTGACGGGTTACGTTCGTTTTAAGATCCGGGGGGTTGTCAGTTAAGTTAAGGTTGGTAAGTAGGCTGACAAAATTTTTTTATGGGTTTTTCCAGTTTTGTGACTGAGCATTGAGAGGCATTGGAAAGCACTGCCGTCGTCATACCGCTTTCTCCCGTCTTTTCGCTTTTGGGATGTTGGAACGGGAGTTTTTGGGTTGACGTACGCAGCCACATGATAAGCAGCGGGGACATAGACCGGAGGTTGGGGTAACGGAAGGGGTCGAGAAGCTTCGTTACCCTTTGAAAACCTTAGACTTGATCCGTTGGTCACAAAGCCCGGGGTGAAGGTCCACGCATAAACCGGTGATGGTGATGGAGGTGTACGTGGTTCAGCCTTGTTTTTCATGGTCAAATTCAGGGCTGACATTGGGCGGGAAAGGGATGAGTGATGATTCTGGGACTAAGCTGCTTGAAGGTTACGAATCCCGGCGTCCGTAAGAGGGAAGAGACTATTCCCAACTGGGATCCAACTCGAGTCTTCTGAGGGTTTCAAGCCAATGGGTTCTCTTGCTGCTGTGATACACACACCGAAACAAAAGGTTTCTTTTCGGGCTATCCGCTATCAGTTTGAATTTGTCACCTTTGGCATCTGTTAAGTGACTATTGTAACTTGCGCCATCGTCGTGTGTAACGCGCGTTCAAAGTTCGAACGGTTCGTTCGTGGGCCGTCCTGCGTGAACCTTGCATAGAGGTTTTAGAAAAAAAAAAAAAATCAGCCAGAAGAGTCACACAAGAAGCCTTTCTCTTCTTTCTTGGGGAAAAAGCTTGCGACGATGATGCGATTGGGTGCCATTCCAAATGGAGGTGGTGATGCGTTGGTGTATCATGCTCCAAGCCACAACGACGGTCTGGAAGACGGATGAGTCAACGGACAACGACCTACATGTAAGTCAGACTCGATCGAGCTGGCCGAAAAGAACGGGCTCCCCCATTATTCCTGGAATTGAATTTGTTTGATGTTGTCCATCCAGTCTTTACCTCATGATGCTCTTCGAAGGCCTTTGACCCCACTCCGCTCCCAAGTCGACTTCGCTCATTGCCAAACGTTCTCGACAACGAAACCATGGCTCATCACCATAGGTCCATGAGATGTCTTTCATCCCATGACGATGGTGAGATATTGTTGGTCATGGACCGCTCTCTTTTGACTGAAATGTCCAGGAAGGATTTCGAGACGTACACTACAGAGCGACGTTTTACACCTCTCAACGACGACCCCTGACAGCAGTGGACCTCGCTAGAAGCCTTCCAGAAGAAGCAGCCCAGTGAGCGGCAGGGGCAGAGCGGGCTGCGGCACCAAGACGGCACTTCGCGACGCGACGCGATGAGTGGTTCGACCGATATTGCCAATGTCGACGCCATCATTGTGTGAATGGCGATCCTCTAATCTCCGTGAAAGACCGAAAGTTCGGTGGAGGACCCCGATGTATGATGGATGGTTTCGGTGAATCACTGACGCTGGAGCTAGTGCCTGGAGATCACTTCAGCTTCCGTTGTGGATGAGTCGACGACCCCTGATTATGGGATTGATATGCAGGTCAGCAACAACTTGTCGTCCGAACTTCGAACCGGCCCTTCGGCTCGGAATGACAAGCAGATCAGTAGGGCGCCATGACATATGAAAGATCTGGACCGAATCACCAGCCCAACAATTTAATAAAACCATCGATTGACTTGGTGTACAGAGACGGGCGACCTGAATACGAATACGACGGGAGCACGGGCCTCAACTGGGGATAGTGCGAGAGCGAACACTGGGCAGCTGGGCTAGGCCTGATAGGGCACTGCACACTACATACATATCAGACGCCATCAACCTGGTGATGGGTATATTCGCGATCTACATAGTTTCAAAACAATAATGAGTATAAAACCCCAGATATCAGCAATCACCATTGCATCCGGACATCGTACGCTACCCATGCATCATCGTCGTCAAAGAAATGTTTGCTGTGTTGAGGTGAAATGACAAAGGGCCCTTTTTTGCTCGCCTACCACAATTCGATATTGGGAGCTAACAACAGACGGCTGTTGGCGAGCTTCCTCTTTGCGACAAAGTCTCACAGAGCCATTCCCGGCAAAGCTGTAGATCCGACTCAAAGTCACACAATGTGGAGGAACAGGGAAGCGGCTCTCTGTTCCGAGGATTCGAACAGGTGGTGTGGTTCAGGTGGTTCCTGGTGTGGTTTTGCCAGCAAATGGCACTGATCGGGACCTGTTCGTGCCTGTCTAATCTCTTTTCTTTGCCCCACCCACCCGCTCGTCAAAATGGCCCAAGCTGGTGGTCGAAGGCTCGAAGCTGCTCCTGGGAGTTGCTGCTGGGGTAAATGGCATGCTACTGGTCAATTGGCCCCCAGTTCGCCAAGCCAATGTCGAGCTCGCCGGCGCCATAACGCCAAAATCTCTTTGCCGGTAGCTCGTCCACAGGGGTCGGTCACTTCACAATCCTTGTTATCGCCCTGTTGGACGGGCATTCGTTGTTATCCGCTGCCCGGGTCCCCTTTTTCGCCCGGTGTCTTTGTTACGTTATATTAGATATTGCACCTTCCTGGTACCACCTCCCTGGGGAAGCCGCCCTTTTCGATTTTTCTTCTGCTTTCCCATCCTCACCTCCGCCTCCACACTCCCTCCCCCCATATCTCGCTTCACACCGAGCTTCTTCGAGGCCGTATCGGTGTAGGTGAACTCTTGGGCCCCCGTCCGAAACCCGACAGGCTTCCTCGTCTACCGGTAACCGCAACGCGCAACATGGCTTCCAACGCAACTAGCTTCACCTCGCCTCTGGCCAGCGCCAAGCTCGGCACCGTCGCTGTCCCTCCCCAGCTCGAATACGTTATCGATACCATCTCCAAGGCGAGCGGCTGGACCATTGTCTTTACTCTTCTTGCTGTTCTTGTTGCTTGGGATCAGAGTATGTTGAACCCGCTGGGCGCAAATGTCCAACGATAGATACTGACGAGTCTTGCGCGCGCAGTCAAGTACGTCCTCAACAAGGGCACAATCGCTGGCCCAGCATGGAAGATTCCCTTCATCGGACCCTTCTTGGAGTCCCTTGACCCCAAGTTCGAGGAATATTATGCCAAGTGGTTGAGCGGTCCTCTCAGCTGCGTTTCCGTCTTCCACAAGTAAGTCGAGCCCACGTCTGAATCGCGCCGAGAAATGGTAGTCGGAAAACTAACGCGACAAATCGCAGGTTTGTCGTCATTGCCTCGACTAAGGATATGGCCCGTAAGGTCTTCAACAGCCCCGGTTATGTCAAGCCCTGCGTCGTCGATGTCGCCCACAAGCTCCTCGGCGCTGACAACTGGGTCTTCCTCGATGGCCCCGCCCACGTCGAGTTCCGCAAGGGTCTCAACGGCCTCTTCACTCGCCGGGCTCTCGAGATCTACCTTCCCGGACAGGAGGAGGTGTACAACCGCTACTTCAAGTCCTTCCTCGAGATCACCAAGAACGCCGGTGGAAAGCCCGTCCCCTGGATGCCCCACTTCCGTGAGGTTATCACTGCTGTCTCTTGCCGTTCCTTCGTCGGCCATTACATTTCCGATGAGGCTGTCAAGAAGATTGCCGACGACTACTACCTGATTACCGCCGCTCTCGAGCTTGTCAACTTCCCCATCATTATTCCCTACACCAAGACGTGGTATGGCAAGAAGGCGGCTGATATGGTCCTCGCCGAGTTTGCCAAGTGTGCTGCGAAGAGCAAGGTCCGCATGGCTGCTGGAGGCGAGGCTACCTGCATCATGGATGCCTGGATCAAGCAGATGATTGACTCCAAGAAGTGGCGCGAGGCCGTTGCCAGCGGTAACACCGAGGGTCTTGAGAAGCCTACTCACCTGCTCCGCGACTTCACCGACTATGAGATCTCCCAGACCATCTTCACCTTCCTCTTCGCTTCCCAGGATGCCACCAGCTCCGCCGCTACTTGGCTCTTCCAGACCATGGCTCAGCGCCCTGAAGTCCTCGACCGTGTCCGTGAGGAGAACCTCAAGGTCCGCAACGGTGACATCCACGCCCCCCTCAACATGGAGCAGCTGGAGTCGATGACTTACACCCGTGCCGTTGTTCGTGAGCTCCTCCGTTACCGCCCTCCTGTGCTCATGGTGCCCTACCTGGTCAAGAAGGCTTTCCCCATTTCTGAGGATTACACCATCCCCAAGGGCTCCATGGTTGTTCCCACCACCTACATGGCTCTCCGCGACCCCGAAGTCTACCCCAACCCCGACTACTTTGACCCCGAGCGTTACTACAGCGGTGATGCCGAAGCCAAGGGTGCCAAGAACTATCTCGTTTTCGGTGTCGGTCCTCACTACTGCCTCGGTCAGCAATATGCTCAGCTCAACCTCGCCCTTTTCGTCGGCAAGGCTTCTCTTCTCCTCGACTGGAAGCACCACCCCACTCCTCTCTCGGAGGAGATCAAGGTGTTTGCCACCATCTTCCCCAAGGTGAGTTCCAATTGAATCTGCTGTTTATGTATAGGTCCCTTTGCTAACGTTTGTCTAGGATGACTGCCCCCTCACTTTCGAGGAGCGCAAGTGGTAAACGGAGATGATGTTGGGTGTGGATATCGATATGAAAAGAAATCATCCTTTGATCTGGGAGATCGGCGGAACATAAAAGCATAATATTGCGGGTTTTGGTCAACTTTAAGGGGCCACGGAAGAACTTGACGAAACAGACACGTGACGAACCAAAGTCCAGTGATCCTCCGATTGCCCCCTCGGCTGTACATTATACCCCCCTCCGCCGGAAAGAGCCTTGCATTCTGGATGACGAAGATTTCACGAGGCGCGAAAGGGTTGTTGGAATGGGAGGCCGGCGTGAAAAGGGAAGGATGACATGGAACCTAATGATGGATAATGATGGTTTTGTGGGGCGTCGCTGGCCCTGATTGACAAATGTCGAAGGGGCTCCTAGAAAATAGAAAGCGACCGGGCGTGGCTTGATACCAACAACAAAGATGTAGTTAATTTAATACCATATGAAATAACTTGAGGCACCCAGTGAAAGGGAAGAGATCGACGTGGTGATATATGTACTTGAGTTGAGTCTCATCCAGCCCAAGGGATCCAGCCCACGGGATCCTGAACGGATGCCGACGGGAGGCACAGTCACGCTTCGGACGAGTCATGAGATTCACGCCCACTCGTCACCGTACCCAGCTGGTTGGACAAGGACCCAGGGCTGAGCCGGGGTAGCTGCATTCAGCATTGGCATCAGACAGTTTTCTTTGCTTGATCACCAGTAGAAGAAGTGATAAGGAACATGTTATACGGTTTCCCCTCAAAAGCCAAGAATTGTCGTGCCACAAAGCCACATGCTCGCGGTGCTGAAGCTAACCTTTGAATAGTCGGCCGCCGTTGGGAGTTGTTGTTCTTTCGAGTTTCGATGTTTCGACTCCACCATTGGGGATAAAGGTGACGTGAGGATAGTGGGGCCGAATTGACGAGCTACCCCGGCTCGCCCGGGCGGCCCGCCTCCGCACCTCGGGCGCTGGCGCATCGCCATACCCGCACTGGCTGCCGGCAGACTGTCCGATTTCGATGCACTGACATTTGTATTTGAACTTTTAAATTTCGAGGCGACCTTTGACTTATTACCTTTTCGGACTTTGCATTCCAAAACTCCGACAAGTCTCGCCACACAGCATCCATCTTTCTCTACGTTACGGACCAAACAAAAGTACAAATAACACAGACAAACAACAGCAACGACGAACCGAAAATCACCATGTCCGCCCCAGCAAGACGTTCCATCGCGCGCCTCAGCTTCGCCGCCGCGCAATCTGCCTCTTTTGGTAGCACGACTCCCGTTACCGTCACCAGCGCGATCCTGCGCAAGGCTGCCACTCAACAAGCTTCAGCGCAAAGAACATTCTCGACCTCGACCGGAACCGCTCCAGTACGCCCCAAGGTTCAGACAACCGGACCAGTGGCCGTTACGACATGGACAGCGAGAGCTAAGGAAGCTATCGAAAGGTCGAGGGCGAGGGCTTACTCGCAGGATGCTGCACAGGGGGGGAATAAGATTTTTGGGTTTGAGGATGTAGGTCTTTTTTTTTTTTTCTGTTTACTTCATGCTCTAGAGTATGGCTTCTGGAAGAAGAAGAAGCAGAAGGGTTTGGGATTGGAAACGGGACAACCTGAATGAGGACCAGAGAGTCTGTGAAGCGTGGAAGAAGAAAGAAAGAATGAAAGTGGAAAGCAGGAAAGACGAGAGGGTGGAAAAATAAGAACAACCTAAGGGAAAACGGAAGCTGACGGGGATACAAAATACAAAACAGATGCAAAAGTTGATTGAAGATCCTAAGAGGAGCGTTGTTATTGTCGGTATGTTTCTCTTCCCTCCTCCTCCTCCCACTTTCCCCAAGCCATCATCCCCAACCATATTGTATTAACATGTATCTACCCCACAGACGTCCGCGAACCAGGCGAACTCATCCAAACCGGCCGTATCCCGGGCGCCATCAACATCCCCGTCACCACCTCGCCCGATTCCTTCTTCATTTCCGAAGACGAATTCGAGGACCGCCACGGCTTCCCGCGCCCCTCCAAGGACAGCGAGGTGGTCTTTTACTGCAAGGCTGGCGTGCGCAGCAGAGGCGCGGCTGGATTGGCGAGGGAGGCGGGGTGGGAGAAGGTGGGTGAGTACCCCGGGAGTTGGTTGGATTGGGCGGCGAAGGGGGGGAAGGTGGAACACTAAGTAAGGGCAGTATGAATGACGGGGGAGTTGTGAGGATACTTAATAAGAGACTGCAGTGGGAGAGCGTTTTCGGTTTAGAACGGCAGGCGTTATGGACTGGTGTTGAGCCTGCGCAGAGAGCGAAAGGAAAAGCAATAAATAAAATTGTTTAGAGGTCCGATATTCACGTGGCTGATGGACATCTGTGACTGAAGAAAGCAGCAGATGGGCGAGACAAATCGCCAGCACGAATTTATTAAAACTCTCATGGTTCCATAATCTGATTGAACTTTAAAATATCACTTCCAAGATACCAATCACGGCAAACGCCCTCCCAAAAGTCTTCGGTGATGGAGTACTGTAGTGAAACATCAAATATCAGATACAAGGCCACAACCACAGACGTACCTCTACCTATTAAGCCAGTCTCCCTTATGTGCTTCCCCCCTTCTCCTAGAACATCATCATCGTAGCCGGATCAGCAGGCTTCGCATCCCCACCACCAGGGGCAGCCCCCTTCGGCCCATCCTTCAACGCCGGGCTTCCATGCGCAAAGAAGAGCACCTTGATGGCCAGGGCCAAGCCAAAGTGCAGCGCCACCACAACAAACAGCAACACCTTGCTCGTCTGGCGATCGGTAGCGCTGAGCACAGGATACAGGTTCCTGAGCAGGAAAGCAACCGACACCCCGAACCCAACGCCCACAAACACCCAGTTAAGGATGGTAATCGGCGACCAGCTAATCAGCGCCACCGGGATCCAGATGAGGTTGGAATAGCCGTACAGCGCCCAGCACTCGAGCAAGTTGGCGGATTCGGAGCCAAAGTACCGCAGGCAGAGGTACAAGGCGACCGGCAGGACGAAGGTATAGCCGTAGATGAGACCGGCGGCACCTGTTGTTTCCTCATAGTTAGCAACCCATCCACCTCCTTAAAGAAAATGAACCACAGGGAGTGACCAAATCGACTTACCGCTCAACAACCGAAAATCATAAGCAAAAGGCTCATGCCCCGTCTGCGCCAAATAATCACTGATAGTCCCGCCCAAAAACAAAATAAACACCACCGTCGTCGCGATCCAAAACGGGCCGTACAGGTCCGGATTTCCCTCCAGCACGTCCAAGAAGTTCGCCCGCGGGTACAGCGCCGCCCAGCACCGCTGCAGCACGCTGGACGTGTCGACGTCGAAGAACTGCGCGTAGAAGGACAGCGTCCAGAGGAAGCGCTTGCTGGAGCCCGAGTTGGAGTTGGAGGTAGCGGTTACGGGCGCGGGGAGCAGGCCCAAGCCGCCGCCGATGGAGGAGGTGGAGGTGGTGGTGTGTTGGGTGGACTTGGTTCCCTTGCGCCCGAGGGGGGAGGATTCGGAGAAGTTGGATTGGTGGAATTCGAGATCTTCTTGGAGGTCGGTGTGGCCTAGGTCGCCCTGGGTGGGAAGGAAGAAGGAGTTGTTAGTTTGGGTGTATAAATGAGTTAGGAGTGGATGGGATGGGGGAGGGCGAACCTCGTCGTCGACGTCTACGACTGCATCGTAGCCGGATCTGGACATGTTGTCGGTTGTTTTCGTCTGCTGGTCGAATGCGTATAGGGATGACGAATGCTTCAGTGGTAAGTTGGTTGGAGGTTGGGGAACACGTCGATAGTTGTTTAGGAGTGGTCGAAATCGCCTCCTCAAAGTCAAACGGTGCTGTAGTGGTTCGTTTGTGTTTGGTGTAAGTCGGGTGTCGGAAAGTGTTATTGATGAGCTCCAACTGAATGAAGCTGGTCCCTCCGGAGCTGGTGGACAGCTGTTTCAACGGGAGCCGCGTAAAGGGTACGTACCGCTGTACGATTGCGTGCACGCCCCCTGTTGGGGTCCTGAAACTGCAGCAGTGCACCCCCCCTACGGCTTCCCGTCCCTGCACTAACTCCCCGCAAAATGTCACGTGGGTCCCGGGAGGCCATCAAGGTTGTTGAACTGCTACGAGCTACATTCGCGATTCGAGACGGGGTTCTACTGCGAGTTCACTTATCTTTTTTAGGGGAGCTTCCATGCCTCATTGTATGCCTCTACGGGCAATATTCGGGTTCATTCACGAACTACCTAGTAGTGTTCGACTAGATGGTCTATGCTGTAGCCATTCCCAGGTCCCGTGTTTCCCTGTCCTGTTATCCTTATGCCGTTGCCGTAACCATGCCCGTTGTCGCCGTAACCCAAATGCGCCAAATCCTGATGCCGGTATGTAAGAGGAAATCGTCTATTTGAGCTTCTTCTTGGGGCGGAGCTGGTTGGTGTGTCCGCACTTGCGCTTACGGCAGTTGGTAGCGCGGGGAGGCAGACGAGCCTAGAAAGAACTTAGCCCTTGATTCGACATCCTGAAAAGACCAAAAACTCTAGTGTAAACGTACATAGCACTTGCGGCAAATCATCTTGTCGCAGTTGAACTTGGAGGCAAGCGCCTTGAGCGAGGGCTCGATCATACCACCGCGCAGACGGAGGACCAAGTGGAGGGTGGACTCCTATAGCAGAAAGCCTTGTTAGCATATCGAGCATCACACTTTCCCCAAAAATACCATTTCTGTTCCCATCACCATCGCGACACTGGACGTTGACCACAACAGTTGCCCTCAGCTATACCAAGTACGTCATAAGCCCAGTGTGGGGCCACCACAAGTCCACTGACCTTCTGGATGTTGTAGTCGGAGAGGGTGCGGCCATCCTCGAGCTGCTTGCCAGCGAAAATCAGGCGCTGCTGGTCGGGCGGAATGCCTTCCTTGTCCTGAATCTTCTGCTTGACATTGTCGATGGTGTCCGAGGACTCGACCTCGAGGGTAATGGTCTTGCCCGTGAGGGTCTTCACGAAGCTGCACCAGGGGTACGTCCGTTTGTTAGTGACTGACTCTGCTTGATTGCTTCAATGGGCTTGTGCTGTCAGAAGCTCGAAAAACTCACATTTGCACTGCGAGTCAGGTCACGTTAGCATCTGTTCAGGTTGAAGGATTGGTCTGGAAAGCAGCGCATCGCAACTTACTCTTGACCGGTTATTCCTAGGTGAGGTCGGTGGTGAGGGAGTGATTGATGTTGATGATGTCGGGGAACGGCAAGCCATGGTGGGGTTATGGAAACAGCAAAGTGGTATGTGCGCACAGCACTGTGTTTACCAGTTTTATATCTGCACTGTACCTTCATCAACACAACAGCAACGATTATCCTAAATTTTATGATTAGGACTTGTGTTCTTGCGATGCTTTATTGAACTTCAGGTTCGTATAAAACTTTCATATCACCCCGAAGCCTCCATTGTTTCGATATGGAATGTGGAATCGTGGACTGCTGCCGTTGTCACCCGTCTTGCTGTCTTTCCAAGAGAAAATACCCCTTGGTTTCGCTACAAATCAGCGAGGACACCAGACGGACGCTCTCTGATATCTGTTTACCCGAACTCAACGCTGTACTCTTTCAATCTCGAATATCTGCTCAGGCAAGTATTCAGGCAGATCATACCTCCCCCAACCTCATCCTTCTCTTCTCCCTCTTCTCCCAGCCATACAACAGCTCTTCCAGACTGTAAACCGCCTTCACCAAAGCCTTCAGTGACAGACCAGAGATCTCCGCTGCTTTCTCATGGAACCGTCTCGCAGGACCAGACTCGCCAAGTTGCTCAACCGACCTAAACCGCTGGTGAAGCGATCCCAGCCTCTTAATGTTCTTTCCATTGTCGATTTCGGGCCTCGGTTCAACCAGCGTCATGGACTTTTGCACTCGGTGCATCCGAGCAATGAGCTCTTCGTCTGTCATGTCTTTACTGCCGGGCTCTGGTAGTCGTAATACGTTCTCGAGGGGGAAGAGCCGATCAATTTCGGTTTCGTCTGCATCCTGTCAGTCAACCTTCTTCCACACTTCATTCAGTTCCGCCGGGGGAGGGGTTACATACCAGCGGCACTCCACCCCTTCAACTGCGTCTCCTGATACCAATCCAGATAATCCACCATCTGCTCCTTACTCAACGTCCAGACTTTCTCCGCATCCATGGCCGCAAAGTCCAGTCTCCTGAGCGGCTTCTCAGGCGGATCCGCAAACTCGGCCTCCCAAGCATCCCAGTCCATCTTCAAAGTTAATGGGTCATTGTTGTCTCGTGGGTACCGCTTGACGCCGTCCATGGGGTACATGTACTTGGTTGCTAGCACGAGAGAGGCCACCAGTAGCACGTCTGGGATGTCGAGGAGGGTGTAGCGAGAGGTCTTGCCGGTGAGGGAGGACGTGTCGTCTTTGATGTTTTGGCGGGTTGGGAAGGTCCAGGAGAGGTTGAGCATAAGACAGATTTGTCGGGCGTGGAGGTGGACCTCGGCTGTGTTTATTGAGTTAGATAATGGCACTTAATGACGTAAAAGGGTAGTAGAACGTACGTGGAAGAGCCAGGTCTTTGAGATACAAGACTAGTAATGACGGTGCTGGAAGTGGTGATGATACCATGCCATAGTTCTTCTTAAAACCTAGGGTCAAGGTCAACAACGACTTGTGCAGCTCGCTTCCGTCGAACTTTGCCCATCGTGTTAACAGTGTTCGTTGGGCCCAACCCGGCAAGCGTTCTCTGAGCTCGTTGGGTACCAGCTCGATCTAGCATGAGGTCAGTAAGAGAACTTCTTGTGAGCCCAAAACACACATGAACTTACGGCACCAAGAAACGGCAACTGGTTATTCTTCGCCCACCGATAAATATCCCCCACCCTCACCGGCTCCTGCTTCAGCAAACACCCCATGTAAATCAGCGCCAGCACCTCCATCGGCCCCGGCAAATCCCACAGCTCGCTCTCCCAATCCTTCACCCTACTCGACCTCTTCCTCTGACTCTTTGCACTCTCATCAGCCGACGTATCCGTCGTCTCCGCCTGCGAGCTGTACATGACCATCTCGCTGTCCGACCCGGATTGCGACAAGGCACCGCCATGTTGCGACCCCGTTCCATCGTGATCAACGCCCTTTCCCTTTTCCTGGACTGATGCCCTAGAAACGCTTTTGAGGCCGATGAACTTGCGGATTCGTAGGTCCCAGAGGTCGCGGCAGATAGACTCGAGTTCGTCGGAGAACCCTTTTTCGCGGATCAGCCAGCCTATTTGTTTTCGCAAAATGATCTGGAGACAGTCAAGGTAGAGTTCTTTGGCGTCGTTGCCCGAGAGATGCTTGCGCTCGGTTTCGCGGACCTCTTTTTCTTTGCGCACTACTTTGCCAGTTTTGCCGTAGTTATCGTCTTCGTCGACGTCGAATTGAATGTACCCCTGAGATACATGTGATCAGCTCATGGATCTTGAATTGGATTCAAGTGGGTTGGTGGCCTTCCTTGCAAGTAAACAAGATTTTGAGGGTGGTTAAACGTACCTCAACTTCATGACCGCGCTGACAATATCTTCGTCCATTCTCGGAGTAGTACTTTCGCGCACGGCATTCGGTACATCTCTGTCCGTTGGGAAACTTCCTGAGCCTCTGTTCATCCATACTCTATAGTGCTTGCCTGCCCCTGCCTGCTTGGACTGTAACGTTGTTCCTATGTCCCGTCACTGATGACGCAGGTCGAGCGGGGTGAGTGAATGATGAAAGGGGGCGCACGGGTTCGCGAGGGGAAGGTCAGATGATTGAGAGTTGCAACACCTCTTAGAAAAATGGGTATAATTCAACTGAAAAGAGGATGAAATGGCGATAGTTACACTTGTGTTGAAAGCATGTTGGCGGACATGCGACTCGCCGACAGATAATGAAATTTTCAAACCTGGGCAGAACAGCGCGAAACCGACTTTGCCTGCCTCTTGACCTTCCTTCTGACGAAAGTCGCGAAAATCGCCAAAACACGCAACGCCGCTTTGCTCCTGCGAAATACTAGACAGACAAGAAGCTGCTCTTCAGTCTGATGTTTCGCCGTCTGCAGTATGAAGTGAAATTAAAGTGAGAAGGCCTGGCTGATCCACCGGACACATTGACCTCTAGATCGCTAGTGGAGGCATGATTGGTATACACGAGACTACCTTCATTGATGCTTTTATAACATCCTATCGAATGACCCACACATTCACATGTGCTTGAATCGTGAAAGCCGATATGTACATACACGCCAGTCATGTCTCGGTATCATATCCCCACACGGGATGAACTTCGCTCGTCCTATCGGAGACTAAACGAGACCAGAGAGGTACTCAACAGCTCGAAACGGGGAAGCCGAGCTGGACCAACAACTCAATCCAGCGAACCTTGTGCTAACAAACAGCACGGCTCTTTTGCGATTCGCAAACAACCCGATTCAATGATTCGCACCGAGACAAAACCATGAGACGCGCAAGATGTTTGGCAGACGTTAGCTTCTTGCGATTTCCTGAAGAAGTCGCGCCCTATTCCAGCAGCTACCGGGTCCAACAAAACGGGAAGACGTGAAACCATTCATGTGTGACCCATAAAACACTTAGATATAGCGCAAAAAAGACGGATATCTCTTAGCCAGGCAAAAACCAACAGAACCGTCCAATGAAGCCATCGTTAAATGCCAAACGTCCGGTGTCCCTCCAACTCCTCCAAACTTCCTTTAGTCCTTGGTGGCAGCCTCCTTGACATCGATGGCAGCCTCCTCACCCATGGCGGTCTGAACACCGACAACTGTATAGCAGTATTAGTATCGCGCAAGCTGAAAAGCGCAAGTGTCGGGAAACTTACAGAAGTCCTTGCCATCCTCCTCGAGCTTCTCAATGCGCTTGGCAAGCTCACCCTCGGGCATCTTGACGTCACGCTTCTCCTCACCGTTGGAGTCGATAAGGACAAGGAAGTCCTCGTCGATGTAGGACTATTGCAAAGTTAGCTTCTAGATTCCTGACCCAGCGATCGGGGGAGCGTCCGGATAATACGTACGAACTGGTAGTCGGTGCGCTTGACGTTGGGAACGTCCATGTTGTGGGTGGAGGGGCAGAGTTCCTCGAGCTTCTTGCCAGTGAAGATATCGATGGCAACCAAGTGGACCTTGGCGTGACCGTGCTTGCCGGTCTTGGAGGTCGACATGTCGACGATCTTGCAAGGACGGTTCTTGATCACGACGTGGCCACCCTTACGCAGAGCAGAGCACTGCATGGGGTAGGTGGCGGACGCACCAGCGTCGACGGAGTCGAAGGTGTGCTCATGCTGCTATATATGGGGTCACTGCGGTTAGCATCCAATGCTTCGCTGATGATGGACGCGGCTATTGCGACGGGTGATCAGGTGAGGATGATGCGATTCGGATTCGGTGCGTTGGGCGAACAAGAGGTCATTCCCGTCGAAGGGCCACACCACGGGAGGAGCGAGAGGGGGTGCGCGATGAGAGCGATGCGGGGTGACAACTGCCTACGCAGACAGCCGCCCGCAAGCGACCACCATGATGGAGTGTGACGATGATTATGAAAGGGCGCGACAGCAGGTGGAAGATGGACTTACAGCGTCGTCGTTAGGGGCAGACATCTTGAAAGGATTGACAAAGGATAAACCGTCGAAAGGGCAAGGAGAGACAGAAGATGATGGATCAAGACGCTGGAGGCGGCACGGGGGAGGAAAAATATGGAGGGAGTTGAAAAAGGAAAAAAAAGCGATTTTGAGCACGGGAGTCTAGAGGGACGAAAAAATGCAGCATCCCCGCCAGCGGTCCAGTCAGGAAAGGCCCCTCCTCCCTGCCACCTGGTGGGAAGCACCCACAACTCTCACACTTTGGCGCACAACTTGCACTCCTTTCAGATTTTGCCTCTTGAGTTTCAAGTTGCTAACAAATTGACCCTCCAACCGGTCTGGCCTTGCTGCATTAACCCTCACTTAACCCTCTCCACGTGCCACATTTTCAAGCGGTACTCACCTCTAACCCTCCAGTCCCCTTCGCTCCCGCCCACCCTTCTTGAGTCGTCTCCTCACTTGTCTGTTACGACGGACTGTCTGCAGTCTGCACTGCACCAAAGACCTCTCTTTCCGAGTTCTGACTGGCCGGCAACTCGACCCCGCTGTTGGGTTGAACTTGACAAGACAGCATCAATTGCCTTTGCATTATGCGGTACTGTTGAACAATCTTGGCCTCTACTTGAGGGTAGCCGTCCCTTCTGAGCAAACACGATAAGTACAAATGGCATGTACGCAGTACATATATATGTACACGCGATTGTGATCGATCTCCTCTTGTGGTGTTGCGCAACTGGAGAGGTCAGTTCTCCCGCCCCGCCTTCTGTCTGGCTAAGTGGCCAGGCTAGGCCGTATGCGGGAAGCTCGAATGTCTCGCACGGGACCCGCACGACGTGAGTGGTGGCGGAGGGAATTCACCAATCAGAATCCATGCATAAAGCTGTAACCCTCACCATCTGAGGGCTAGCCTGGCCAGCCTTGTGTCGGGCAATTGCTAGCTCCCATCATCCACTTGCCAAGCCAAGCTGGCGCGCATTCGACGATTCCAAGGGTCTCCTGGAGACAACGACTCGCCCAAGTCCAACATTTATCGGCACATGACAGAAGACGACGACGCCGATAACAACGTTTCGAGTCCGCCAGCGTGATCCTGTCCCATATCGATTTCCTGCTGCACCAGCATGCTCCTCGCGCCTCGTCTCTGGCGGTGCTTGATTCGCTATGTGGCTTGATCGACGTCCCGGCCAGCATCCAGGAAGCGCCGCTCCTCCGCCGAACAACCGTTCCGTCTCGCCGCTGCCCCAACGTACCAGCTCGCGCGGTCCTTATCTTGCCCCCCAGAGGCCTGGACTTAATACGAGAGGGTCTTCTGCATTATCTCTGGTCTCGAACGACTCGTCGTCTTCCCTCCTCGCCTCGGCAAAGAAAACCAATGGCTCCTCCTTGAGGCAGTCTTCTGCCGTGGACGATGCGCCAGATCCCGAAGAGGTCCTGGCTAGGATTCTAGGCCAGTTTCCCAGTAGCAATACCACACAGCAACCGGAGGCGAAACCAGCGAGCGGCATCACCGAAGATGACCTGGACTTCGACGTTGACTTTGGCGGCTTGACCCTGACCGAGCTCGCCGGCCCTGACGTCAGTTCGCGCCAAGTGGACAACTATAAACCCCAAAGTGTTCAAGATTGTATGGTGCCATCTTATTGTTACTATTGCCCTGCCCTCCATCCATGCTTATAAAGTGCTTTTCAGATGAGCGAGACAAGGCCAAATTCGAGGACCTACACCGGTCGATCCGCGCGTGCGATGACATCCTGAGCTCCGTTGAATCCAACCTCACCAACTTTCGCAATGACCTAGCTGCTGTGTCTGCCGATATTGAAAGCCTCCAGGCGCGATCAGAAGCTCTTAACGTGAGACTAGAAAACCGAAAGGCTGTAGAGAAGGGTCTGGGACCCTTGGTGGAAGAGCTGAGCGTCTCTCCTCTCGTAATAACAACGATTGCCGAAGGTCATATCGACGAAACATGGGTCAAGGTCCTGGCCGAAGTGGACAAGAGAGCTACGGCTCATAAGAAGAATGCGCAACAACCCCAGAGCAAAGCGCTTGCTGATGTTGGCCCATTGCTGGAAAAGCTCATCCTCAAGGTAAGGATTGTTGTTCGGGTCTGGCTGTTCTGTTCTAATGCATTTTTCTGAAGGCTATCGGACGAATACGGGACTTCCTGGTTGCGCAAATCAAAGCATTGCGGTCGCCTCACATCAATGCCCAGATCATTCAACAGCAGAACTTCCTCCGGTTCAAAGATCTGTTTGCATTCCTCCAAAAACACCAACCAACACTCGCCGGCGAGATATGTCAGGCCTACATGAATACCATGCGGTGGTATTACTTGAACCAGTTTACCCGCTACAAACAATCTTTGGACAAGCTGAAGCTTCACATTATCGATAAGAACGACGCGATGGGACACGAGGACACCTCTCGAAGAACGACTGTCCTGTCTGGATCCAAGCTTGGAGGCGCGCCCCATGACGCCTTTAGCATCGGCCGAAGGAATGAACTGCTCAAGACTAAGGACCAAATAGCAATGTCGTCTTACCTGGCCGACGAGGACCAGACCACACATTATCTTGAGGTTCCGTTCCGCAACTTCAACCTCGCCCTTGTCGACAACGCTACGGCAGAGTACACGTTCCTCGTGGCCTTCTTCAGCCCGGCACTATCACTTTCGGTCATCTCGCGTCACTTCACCTACATATTCGATCAGACCTTTGCCCTTGGGCAAGCCCTCACCAAGCAGCTTGTGTCCGACACCTATGACGGACTCGGTCTGCTGCTATGCGTGCGTCTGAACCAGCATTTCGCCTTTGAACTCCAACGGCGCCGAGTTCCCGTTGTGGATGGTTATATCAACGGCACCGCCATGGTGTTGTGGCCACGCCTGCAGAGTGTCATGGATGCCCACTGCGAATCAGTCAAGACGCTGACTTCTGCGCTCCCCAACAAGGCAGGATCCGCTTCACAGGCAAAGACAGCCTCAGCGGCTCCGCACGTCGTGACCCAGCGATTCGGGCAATTCCTTCACGGGGTGCTTGCCCTCAGTGCCGAAGCGGGGGATGATGAGCCGATCGTCAGTAGTCTACACAGACTGCGTATCGAGGTGGAGGCGTTCCTGGCCAAGCATAGCCAGGCGCAACTGGGAGCGGATGCGAGGAAACGGGACAGGTTCCTTTATAATAATTACAGCTTGATTTTGACTATCATTAGCGATGTGAGCGGCAAGCTTGCGACGGAACAACAGGACCATTTTGAGTCACTTAAGGCGAGCGTGCAGGAGAATAGCTAGAAGGTTGATGGCATGTGGGTTAATTAGTTAGATAAAATATCTGGTCGGAAGGGTTCCCACCTTGTATATACAGGCATAATGAATTGTATCAAAACTCTAATTCATTTTGATCGCTTTGCGTCTCCAGTTCTTCGGTATCAGGTCTCATGTGAACTCTTGCTGTTCATGGCCATTATTGCGCAAGATATCCGGTCTCGCTATTCCGCTTCCACAAGTCTGTGTTGACACCATTCAAATTATGCTCTATTCCACCCCTCACATCTACTCAACTCAACCACCACCGATTCACAACCCCCATCACCCAAGCCATCGGGCCCCCTGGCGCCCTCCTCAACAAGATAGCAATAATACCCACCAAAACCGCCAGCCCCAACGTCCTAACCGGTCTCCTATTCTTCCACATCCATTTCCTCGCCTTCTCCCTCCTCTCCATCCACATCAACTCCCTAACCTGCCGTTCAAAAAACCTCTTCCCATCCTCCATCGTCTGCCTACTCGCCACTTCCCCCTTCCCCTTTTTTCCTGTTTCTCTGGCCGTCTTAAGCACACTGCACTCCGAAATCCCCCACCTCCAACTCGGCAACCTCTCCGGCGGGTACGCCTCAAACAAGGCCACCGTATCCCCAATCAGTCCCTCCAGATCCAGCGGCTTCGGCAGTTTCGAGAGGATGGAATGTAACATCTCCGGCTCGTCTTCAGGTGTATCAAACAGCTCCTCCCTCCTCGACCTCACTATGGCGGCGAACATGTAAACGCTAAACACGGGTTCCCTCGCCAACAGAACGTCGAACAACCGCGTGATTTCTCCCAGGGTGGTGATGTCGTGGGCGTACATGGTCAGCGTCCCTGACAAGGCAAAAAAGGGTTCGGTAATGCCGGATAAATGCCGCCAGAGTTGGGGGTCGGAAACTTTGAGTAAATCGGGGATCAAGCGGAGTTGTGCGATGGCGGCTTGTAAGTTGGGGAGCATGAAGTCGCGGATGCGCAAGGCCGAGAGGCGGGCGAGGGCGGGGGAGCGGAGGGAGGGGGGAAGGACCAAGAGGAGGACTTGGCAGATGTCGTGGTAGCCTTGGAAGTAGTGGAGATAGGGGTGGCGGCGGAGGACGGAGAGGATGAGGGAGCTGAGGTGGGCTTTTTGCAGGTTGCGGGCTGATTCGGTTTCGTGGTCGGGGTAGTAGGTGAAGGCGCGGTCGACGTCTAGTTGGACTTGGTCTTCGTCTTTGTGAGGGGGGAGGTCCTGCCAGGAGGAGGAGGAGTCGTCTTCGGAAGAGCATTTTGAGGGGAGGCCTAGTAGGACGGGCCCTGGTTGGGAGGGGGAAGAGAGTAAGTAAGTCTCTGGTCGTTGATTGTCGTTGTCTGTGAGAGAGGAGTGGTTATATGACTTACATGCTTGTTGACGAATCTCATCGTTCAGGAAGCCCCCCTGAGACTCTGCAAGCGCTCGTAGCTTGGCGAGGTCCCTTTGTTTACACGCCTTGAGTATAGCCTCCTCCTTCTCTGAGTGGAAAGGGTCGATGACCTTCTCTTGAAGGGAATCACCGCTTTCACTTGAGCTGTCCATCTGTGACATCTGCCGGAGTCTCCTCAACTGGACCGGGGCTGGTTGTTGACTATAAAACGGTGGTTTGAGTTCTAACTGGTGAATGATGATGAGTCTCGATTACTGTTTGAGCTCTTGACGGCAATCCAGAAGCTTCAAAGCTCAAGTTCATCAGGCTCTTGAAGGTTATCGGATCTGTAGATCGGTTAATGTTCTGCCCCTGGAAGAAGCTGTAGGAAGCTTACCTACATACGCAACTGCTGATAGCGAGACACCATGAGTCTATTAACGGTGAATGAGTGATGTCGTTGTGAGTATTTTTTCACTCGCTCGGCTATGTTTATATATCTCTAGACTGTTCGGACTTTTAAATGGTGATGTATCTGTGGAGACGGGAGTTGGGCTTCCAAGTCTGGACATGTGATGTTGTTGACTTTGGGTGAACTTTAGGGCATCCATGCTAGGTAACTGCCCGTGTTAGCGTTGAGAGGAGCTCTCCACTGCAGCACGGGCAACGTGCGCCTGTGTCATAGGGCGAGTCGTGTCCCGGATAGTGGATCAGGTACGTCCTGCGACCCTGGCGCCGAAAGAGGACAACCCGAGATCCAAGGTTCCGGTTGCCGACAAACCTTAACTGGACTGCTGCCCTGCGCCTGCCCTATGGATGTACATCTCAGGTCTTTTCTTCCTGGGCGTCTCGATGAACAAAATACATAAGATGATGTGTTTATGCGTGAAACATCCAATGGATCCCCATTCCATGTTTGAGAGGGAATGGCTCTGGTCGGCAGAGGTACTTGTAGCTGCTGGTACATCTCGCGGCTGCTGTAGCAATCCATGGAACGTGGGGACTGTCTTGGACCCTTGGTCCATCTCGGGCTGAAGCAATTGTCTTATCTTGGGTTTTAGGACCTGTCAACCAACAATTCTCGTCCCTACTGTACGGTACATTTGAAATTGGCATCACAGCATTGTTACTTAAAGGTTGTTTATATTGATGCCTGTTGAAGGAAGGCATCTGGACGTCACCTGCTTGAAGTTACCCTGCCCCACTATCTAGCCGCCTGGAACTTCCATTCCTTACTTCGGCCCTGCCTCAGATAGAGTAGGTACAAACACTAGGTACAACACAGCTTCTGTTCACCCCACCTTCAACCTTCCATCTCTTCAACATGAATCTATCAACACTTCGGCCGGTCAGTTGTTGATGCGGGACTTCGCTGTCTTCTCTCTTTCTGCTGCACACCAGCTGTTTGTTTCTCGGGTTACTGCCTTTACTTGCTCCCACCTGTTTACTACACTTGGTATGTCTGTGCAGCCTGGAGAGGTGGTACAACCTACAACCCAAGGTGAGTCGACACCATGTGACATCTGATATCTCTTCCATCACTGAGACTCGCCCCAGCTTGTTCTCTGCAGAGAGGCAGCTGTCTTTCCATTCTTTTTTGCTCAAGGTGCCTACTTAACACTCCGCTACTCTTTTTCTTTTGAACCCACCTTCTTTCTTGGACATTCATGTCTTCATTGGATCACTCTCAGATCAAGCATCTCGTTACCTAAGAGGCCCTTTGGCCCAGGAACATGCGTTTCAACCAGAAACTAACCTGAAGACCAGGCTGAATACTGCACCTTTCCGAGCCGGCCGACCCGTGACGGAGCACATCCTACCTAAACGCCGATCCGCCTATTTCCACCAACATGGCTACCTTCCGGACCAATGTCCTCCGCAATGGCGAATGGGTCACCGAGACGGTCGACATTCGGACTTTTCTCAAGGCAAAGTCTGCTCAAGGTCCTAAGAGAGCAGAGCAGACCGAAACTCCAATATGCGGACTACTCACAAGGACCATGGCGGACAGCCAGATGGTGAAGTCTGTGCTACCCGTAAGGCTCAGATCGCCTCATCACAACGATGTTGCCTTTATAGGCGTAAGTCGAAACTTTGTTCTAGACTTCTTTTGACGGAACTGACCTTACCCCTAGCATCGCTCTGTCCAAATCCGTGAATTTCAAAGCAACGGCCAGTTCCGAGACATCCTCTTCCGCAGATTTCCACACAATATTCGCAACGCTTGTGTGGTTGGCTCTTTCGATATTCCAGATGGCGTCGACGACCTCAACCCTGCTATGGACATTGAGACCCCAGTGAAGGTGGAGGACCAGGACGTACACTCGTCGCCCCCATTTGGTTCGACGTCTCAGCTGCCGCCCCAGTTGCTTGCGCTGGCCATGGACAATGCCGATGTTGTTTTCCTTTGGATTGGCCCAGGGGCCGACGGCCGACCCGAGTTTTACAGCTCTACCCAGTTCTTGTTTCGACGGCCTCCACAGTTTCTGAACGGTAATCTTGGAGCTCACATGGCTGTAGATCCAAGCTCGCGTTACATGGCCTTAAGTAGCTACCACGGTCTCTTTGCCGTAGGTGAGCTCGAGTCTCTCGCCAATTTCACTCAACCTCAAGACGAAAACACCGTCGAGATAGTCAAAAGCTGGCGTTTGCGGAGTGTTCAAGGCGTGATACAAAGCCTCACGTTCCTGTACCCACGTCCAGAAGACAAGGATCACATTATTCTTCTGCTGATTGTCGTTAACAACGGCAAATCAAGAATGGTTATTTACGAATGGACGTTGGGAGACGACCTCGCCACTGTCTTCGCCGAAGAGAAGCGTGGTCATCGATTGCCAGTCGAAAATCAAATGCCTCAACTTCTCATTCCCTTGACCGTCGGGTCAGCTTTCATCGCCATTTCTCCAGAACAGGTTGCTGTGTGCACGGAATGCTTGCACGGGCCGCCCAGATTCGATACTTTAGAGCTTGAGGCACCCCCGAAGAGCCCAAATTACTACGGTACTGGAAAACCGTTGTGGACAGCCTGGGATAGGCCATATAGATTGCCACGTTATCTCAAAGGCAAAGACTGCTTATACCTTGCTAGAGAGGACGGCATTGTTGTCTACATCGAAGTTGATGAAGATCATGCGTTGGAGCGCTCGACCTTCATCGACGCCTTCAAGTGCAATATTTCGTCGGCATTCGCCTACTTGTTTGATCAGTACGCAGATGTTCTCGTGCTGGGCAGCGATAACGGCACGGGGAGCGTTTGGAAGGTTTGCAGAATTAGCCCTCGCCTTTGGTGTCTTTGACTGACGTTATTTTAGATCCCCCCACGAGACCATCCATTGCAGATAGGCACCTTACCTAGTGGTGCCCCCACCCTAGATTTCGCCACGACTGATTCTCTCTCTTCAGGAGATAAGGCTCCTGACTCCTTTGGAACGAGCATTGCACCGTCGGATGACCGGCAGCTCAGAGCACCTGACAGGATATTTGCGGCCTCTGGTCATGGACTGACAGGCTGCATCACCGAATACCGGCATGGACTGAAAGCAGACATTGGATTGGAGCTCGAAATTGGTGATGGGCTGAAACAAGTCTGGCTTCTTAATTTCTCCAAAACACATGGGCGTTACGATTTGTTGTGGGCTACCCCTACTGAGTCGCGGGTTCGGGAACTGCCAGATGATTTTTCAGCCTTGATAGATCCGGAACCCGACCAGGTCCTCTACGACTTGTCTTCGCCCACTTTGGCAGTAGCGCAGGTGAATGGGGTTACTGTTCAAGTAACTACCGCCTCAATCACACTCTTCAAGAACGAGGCCCGGTATAGTACAGACGAATGGTACGAAGCTCCCGAGCCCACAGGTATGAGTTATTCTAACAATATGACAGGAACCGATTGTCTTTTGACAAGCTTCTGCCGGATCAGCCGCAGGTATCAGTGTCTGACGCTTACATTACGGACGACTGGATCACTGTCTCAACGCATGTTGGGCCGCAGTTCAGAATTTACAGTTTCAAATTCTATGGGACTGCAGTTGTTTCTCAAATCCAGTTCGACGTACCTGGGGACGTGACTTCGCTACACCACAGCAAGGACCTTGGGATCATTGTCGGTCTTTGGAAGGACGGACGTCCATATTTGCTTATCCGTACCCCGACGTCTGAGACAGAAACACAAAATATTGAGGAAATTGATATCACGGAACGTAGGTTGACCCAGCACACTTAGGGCAGCTTATCCCATGCCGCGTTCTGCTGCGGTTTCCATTATACTGACGTGTTTCATAGGACTTATGACATCGGCTGGAGATACCGGATATCGAGATAGCGTGCCTCTCACAGCAGTTGGAAGCATCGCTTCTGTTAATAGCGCGATACTTCTAGGAACCAGAGGTGGAGAGCTCATTCACATTTCGAAAGAATGGAAGGGTACTACAATGGCCTACTACCAGCAACTCGGACTGACCGCGGTGAACGTAACTGCGGCCCGGCATTCTCAGACCGCGAGACCGAGGGTACTGGTCTCCTGCGATCAAGTCTTGATTGAAGTACAACTCGATGAGCACGGGCCGAATGGTTCTGTTTATCACTTGGCAAAACACCGTGTCGTGCCTGTCAACGCAGGCAATCTGGGTGCTCCTCTACCACTTGTAGAGTACGGCGTGGCAATCGATATTCCATGCGCGAGTGAAGGATTCACCCCGATCCTCATGGTAGCGAGGCTGAGCGTAATCATCGCCGAGCTACACCAGGAGCCTGGTCCAGCCCATCGATATATCAGGATTGGAAAGACACCAGTCAAGACGTTCTTCTCACCCAACCTGCGTTGCCTGGTGGTCGGTGTTAATGAGGAGGGAAACAAGTCCACGCTGATGTTCATGGATCCTGACACCGGAGAGGACATCGGAAGACCGATCCACAAAGCAGGAACTCCTGTTCAGTATATTGTTGGGCTGGGTAAGCCTGACGACAGAATCCATGGTCTGGCTGAATGGGAGTATAAGAAGAGTGGCGGGACGTGGCGCTACCTTCTTGTTGGTACCAAGCAGGGCCAGCTCATAATCGTATCGACGGAAAAGGAGCCATCTGAAGGGGACCGCCCACCTTCAATAAGGTACTGGACACGGTTCAAGAGAAACTGCGAAGGACCGGTCTACTCAGTGATAGGTCACGAGGAAAGCGTGATCTATTGCGTCGACCATACACTTCACTGGGATGTACTTGACCCTGTCGAGAAGAAGCTGAAGCCACGCAAAGTGTTTGACTTGCACTCGTTGGCTCTGGAGCTTCAAATCTCGGAAACCAAGCTTCTGGCCTTGACATGGGGCGATTCACTCCAAATGATCGACCCGGCGCTTGACGACGATAGTGAGAACTCTGTAACAGTCGAGTTCCACGATCCTCGCACAGTTGTACCAACCTCATCGATGAAAATTGGAAGCAACATATTCCTGGTTGCAGATAAAGACCGTGGTGTAGCCGGCCTTTGGCAATGGTCTAAAGCACCAGGAACTCATAAAGAGTTTAAGGTGCTCTTCCAGGGGATACTTCCAGTCAGCATCAGGAAATTCCGGTGCGGCAGGACACGGCCAACATGGGAGCAAGGAGCCTGGAACGCACCCAAGTACGGCCGGCTCATCAGCACACCGGACGATGCCGAGATGTTGGGAATCTCGATGGACGGCACCATGGTTCATTTCACGCTGCTTGACCAGCACGCATTGTGTTTGTTGCGATTCATGGTCAACTTGTACAACCGCAGGGGGAGGAGAGACGAAGAAAAGCTTCTACACGCGGAGCCGAATCTGGGGTACCTTGATTCGATGCATGTGGATGGTGACCTTTTAAAAACACTCTTGGATGCGGAAGTCTTGCAAGAGCTGATAAACACGGAGGAGTTGTTGGCACGGTTCAAGACCCTGTTGGATAGGTTGGACGGGGGAATACACACTGCCGAGTGGATGGGCGAGGGCACTGCGGACCATTATTTTGAACTGGCGTATAACGTGTTGGTGTATTATCTTAGGCAAGTCTACTAACTGCTTGGGATTCTGATGAGGGGGGAAGGTAAAAAGGAGGAAGGGCAAGACAGCTGGTGACCAACATACATATGATCCAGTACCTGCCCAAAAGCCCCCCCTTGAAGGACAATGTCGGTGTTGTATAGGATAGCAGACGAATGAATAAGCAACACCAGCAGCATGATATTCTTAGATGCCGTTCCCAGAAAGACTCATTAAACCAATATAGAAATACCCATGACAAGTTGAGAGTGTTGGGATGATGTTGTCTCAAGAAGCCTGGCCCCTTGGATGAGATAGCGTGCAAAATGGACCGAAGTGGTTGTAAGTAAATATCGAAATTAACCCACCAAGTCCCCACTTGTGATTTCGCCCAGTGTACCCAAGCAAACAGCTGCCCCGCATTCTGCGCTAACAATTTGCCTCAGTCAAGGCCCGGTCAAAGCGACCCGGCTCTGGCAAAAAAAGCTTTCAGTGGCGATCCTTGTCTAGATTTTTTTCTCGATCGAGACTCTTGGTATTGAATCAGAAAACGGGACATGGTTGCCGTTCTTGACCGTAAAAGGAGACAATATCAAACACCTAATACGGGCTGAAAGAAAGGCAGACAGCACAGGTACCGAGATACCTCCATTGAAGCGGTACTCGATAAAGAAGATCCACACTGCAGCACCGAAAAGTGACAAGCCCTATCCCGTCGACAGGGCCTACAGCACCAAAAAAGTAGTGTACGCCGCCTGCCTCTTTAGCAGCCAGCCATATCGCATATAACGGCCCCGTAGCCCCAGTCTGCGGCCCCACGAACCCACCACCAGAACCACCTAACGAGTAACGAGGTCTTCACCCGTACTTCGACTTCGTCACAAGGAAGGATCCTCCCCCCCATCCTACCGACATCCGCCTCGAGGTATACAGCCCAACATGGCGCCCAAGAAGAAGGGAAACAAGAAGGCCAACGATGACTGGGAGGCCGAGCTGGGCGAGTCCATCGCCCCCGTCAACAACGGCGCCGCCGCCGATGCCGATGCCTCTCCCGCCGCCGCCGACGACGAGGCCGCTTCCGGCGGTGGCGGTCTGATGGAGAGAATGCGCAAGGCCAAGGAGAAGCGCAAGAAGAAGGGTCTCCAAGACGACTGGGAGGCCGAGCTGGGCGAGGATGCTCCCGGCGCCGAGAAGCCCGCTGAGGAGCCCGTCCCTGATCTGTCGGCCAAGGTCGCCGAGGAGGCTAACCTCGACGACGAGTTCGCCCTCCCCGAGAAGAAGGGCAAGGGCGGCAAGGGCAAGCAGCAGCAGCAGCAGCAGCAGAAGACTGCCCCCGCCGCCGCCGCCAAGAAGGACGAGGATGCCGATGAGGATGGCCCTAGGGTGTTGACCAAGGCCGAGAAGGAGAAGCTCAAGAAGGAGCGCGAGAAGCAGCGCAAGAAGGAGCAAGTGAGTAGTTCATCACCACTTCTCTTTTAAACCGAAGACTGACCACCTTCTTCACACTACACAGGCTGCTGCTAAGAAGAAGGGTACCACACCCGCCGACGCCGCCAAGGCCGAGCCCGCGAAGGAGGAGAAGAAGAAGGACGAAACCCCCAGCCCCGTCTCGACCCCCGCTCCCGCTCCCGAAGCCGCCGGTGGCAAGAAGAAGAAGCTCCCCGCCCACCTGGCCGCCCTCCAGAAGCAGCAGGAGGAGCTGCGCCGTCGCCAAGAGGAGGAGGCTAGGCTCCTCGCCGAGGAGAAGGCCAGGATAGAGGAGGAGGAGCGCCTCGCCGCCGAGGACGCCAAGCGCAAGGAAGAGGAGAGGGCCCGCAAGAAGGAGAAGGAGAAGCAGAGGATCGAGCAGCTCAAGAAGGAGGGCAAGTTCATGACCAAGGCCCAGAGGGAGGAGAAGGCCCGCAACGAGAGGAAGCTCCAGCAGATGTTGGCGGCCGGTATCAAGGTCAACGCGCTTGAGGGTGAAGAGGCCAAGAAGAAGCCTGTCTACGACGACAAGAAGAAGAGGGCGGCTGCTAACAAGAAGGTGAGTTTCGCCGCAATTTCTGCTCTACTATGCTATGGACAATGCTGACCAGTCTGCTTGTTACAGAAGGACGAGGAGAAGGCTCTCGCCGAGGCCGCTGAGCGCGCAAGACTCGCCGCTGAGGCTCTTGCCAAGGAGCAAGAGGAGAAGGCCCGCATCGAGCGCGAGAAGGCCGAGAAGGAGGCTGCTGCCAAGGCTGCTGCCGCTAAGGCCGCCGCTGAGGACAGCGTCGACGAGGACTGGGAGGCCGCCGTTGCCTCTGACAAGGAGGATGTCAAGGACAGCTGGGACGCCGATTCCGACGAGGAGGAGGACTCCAAGAAGGAGGCTCCTAAGCCTGCCGCGGCCAACGACAAGGCTCAGGCCAAGAAGGACGGGTCCGAGTCCGAGTCTGAAGAAGACTCCGAGGAGGACTCTGAAGATGAATCTTCCGAAGACGAGGAGGCTACCGCCAGGCAACAGGAAGAGGCCAGGAGGAAGAAGGAGGCTGCCGAGCGTCGCGAGAAGGCTCACCAGGCCGCTCTTGCTGCCAGGTCTGCGGACAACCTTCGCTCGCCCATTTGCTGTATTCTTGGTCACGTCGATACCGGTAAGACGAAGCTGCTCGACAAGATTCGTCAGACCAACGTCCAGGAGGGTGAAGCCGGTGGTATCACTCAGCAGATTGGTGCCACCTACTTCCCCGTTGAGGCCATCAAGCAGAAGACCCAGGTCGTCAACCGCGACGGCAAGTTCGAGTTCAAGGTTCCCGGTCTCCTTATCATCGATACCCCCGGTCACGAGTCTTTCTCCAACTTGCGTTCGCGTGGTTCCTCGCTCTGCAACATCGCCATCTTGGTTGTCGATATCATGCACGGTCTCGAGCCTCAGACTCTCGAGTCCATGAAACTTCTCCGTGACAGGAAGACGCCCTTCATCGTCGCTCTCAACAAGATCGATCGTCTTTACGGCTGGAAGAAGATCGAGAACAACGGCTTCCAGGAGTCGTTGGCCCTCCAGAACAAGGCTGTCCAGAACGAGTTCAAGAACCGTCTCGAGCAGACCAAGCTCGCCTTCGCTGAGCAGGGTTTCAACTCGGAGCTCTTCTACCAGAACAAGTCCATGGCCAAATACGTCTCCTTGGTCCCCACCTCTGCCCACACCGGTGAGGGTATCCCCGACATGTTGAAGCTTATCGTCCAGCTCACCCAGGAGCGCATGGTTGGCTCTCTCATGTACCTCTCCGAGGTCCAGGCTACTGTCCTTGAAGTCAAGGCCATCGAGGGTTTCGGTATGACCATCGATGTCATTCTCACCAATGGTATCCTCAAGGAAGGTGACCGCATTATCCTGTGCGGTACAGAAGGCGTCATCAAAACAAATATCAGAGCCCTGCTCACACCCGCACCACTCAGGGAACTGCGTCTCAAGTCGCAGTACGTTCACAACAAGGAGGTCAAGGCCGCTTTGGGTGTCAAGATTTCTGCCCCCGGTCTCGAGGGTGCCATTGCCGGTTCCCGTCTCCTTGTCGTCGGCCCCGACGACGACGAGGACGATCTCGAGGACGAGGTCGAGGCCGATCTTGCCTCGCTCTTCAGCCGTGTCGAGAAGTCCGGCCGCGGTGTCTCCGTCCAGGCCTCGACCCTTGGTTCGCTCGAGGCCTTGCTCGACTTCCTCAAGGAATGCAAGATTCCCGTCGCCAACGTCGGTATCGGCCCCGTCTACAAGCGCGACGTCATGCAGTGCGGTATCATGTTGGAGAAGGCGCCCGATTATGCGGTCATGCTTTGCTTCGACGTCAAGGTCGACAAGGAAGCGCAGGAGTATGCCGATCAGCAGGGCGTCAAGATCTTCACTGCCGACATTATCTACCACTTGTTCGACCAGTTCACCAAGCACATGAATGAGCTGCTCGAGAAGAAGAAGGAGGAGTCCAAGCTCCTCGCTGTCTTCCCTTGCGTGCTCGCCCCCGTTGCCGTCTTCAACAAGTCTGGTCCCATCGTTATCGGTGTCGATGTCGTCGAGGGTCAGCTAAAGATCAACACGCCCATTTCCGCCGTGAGGCAGAACCCTGTTACCGGTGCTAAGGAGGTCGTCGATCTCGGTAGAGTGTATGTTCCTCCTTTTCTTTTCCTATCTCTCTCCTTTATCCCACTATTCCCAGGTACGCTAACATAACATAAAACAACAGCACCTCCATCGAGCGCGACCACAAGCAGATCCCCGTTTGCAAGAAGGGCCAGCCCTCGGTCGCCATCAAGATCGAAATGGGCGGTAACCAGCCCACGTACGGCCGCCACCTCGAGGAGAAGGACATGCTCTACTCCAAGATCTCGCGTGCCTCGATCAACTGCCTCAAGGAGTTCTACCGCAAGGACGTGACCAACGACGAGTGGCAGCTGATTATCAAGTTGAAGCCCATGTTTGATATTGCTTAAGCGGCTTTTTCTTTCTGTCCACACTGTCCGAGCGGTTATGCGAGGTCAGGATAGGCGGGCCTGTGGGAAGCAGTAAGGGTGATGGATGGTATAGGAAGCAGTAAGGGTGATGATGGATGGACTGTTATGAGCAAATCCCCATCTATCATCAATGGCATGCATGGATAAAATGAGAATGAGAATGAGAATGATGCCGCGCCACGGGGGAGGAATAGGAAAGGAAAGGAAAGGAAGACACAAAAACTGCATTTGCTGGTTGGTGGTTTGGGAAATAAGTATGTGTGTGTGTGTATGTACGTTTATGAACTACTTTCTTACTAGGTACTATAAAAGGATTTTCGATTTGGGTTAGTAAGTAGTAGTACTGGTATTTATTGATCCTGTCGTCGTACGGGTACGATGGATCCGTTAACGGTTTGATGGAAGCCTGGCCTGGCCTTTAACTGGTCTGATGGAACCAACCCGAAAAGAACCTGTCAAACTGGATTTTACATGGTTGAGTGGCAACTCATGATGTTCTTGTCTTAAAGCTACAAGCCATTCAGGTTTACCTAGCTCTAGTCTAGAATGTTCACAATGTCTATATACTATCCTATCCCCTCTCTAATCCGTTTCAACGGCTTACTTATGTCATGGGTCTGTCTCAATCGGCATCATAAATACATGCCATGCCATCTTTGCTTGTTAGCTAGCTATTCGAAGAAGACAAGTTGATGTTTGTGTGTGGTCGGAAGATGATTCCACGTCTCTCTTCATCTCTTCACCTTCCCCTAGACTAGATAGACTCTTGAAAGAAGACGGACACTCAGCATCACAGTTACCATCAAACCACCAAAATTACGAAGCGACGAACGATACGATACGATATGTTACGGGTAGTAGCCCCGGAACCTATATAAACCAAATGGAGGCTATAAAGTCTGTCTGTGTCTTGTCTATTATTTCGTTCGTCCTCTGTCATGTTCGAAACGGGAATAGCCCGCGAGAACTTGTACGGATTGAATGGGTGGGCGAAAGAACCGTTAATACATTGCGAAAATTCTGGTCTGGATGGAGTGCAGTGGTCATGAAACATCTCTCTTTGAAATTCTTTTCCTTCTTCTATGAAAGCTTTATCAAAAGAAACTTTTATTTCCGTCTTTTCCCCCCTTCTTACCCGTGAGAGTGTGTGAATTTGAAACCGTCATAAAAAGAGAAGAAAAATACAAAAGCTATATCAACACCGTACAAAGTCTTTGAAGTTCCAAATTGAATCGGCCATGACATCAACAAAACGTAAGCGTGAACATGAATGTGAATGTGTGTGAAAGTATGAGTGGGTATGTGTGGTTGGGTATGCTGGTCTCTTCTCTTCTTTCAATTCATCATTAACAAGCCTTGCCTCTCTCTCTCTCTCTCTTTGGAGTAGGGCATAGCATGTCATATCTTAAGTCAAATCCGCCACATCCACATCCATCTTGTTCGACTCCTCGGTATCCGCCGTCAAATCCACCACATCCACATCCATCTTGTTCGACTTCTCGGTATCCGCCGACTCCGCGGGGGTCGGTGCCCCCGACTCTGAGTCCGACTCCGACTTCTTCTCGGCCTTTTCCTCGTGCTTCTGCTTCGAGTCTACGGCTTTCTAAGCCTCCTCGACGACAGGCTTCTGAGCATCGGCATCGGTCATCTCCTCGTCCTTAGCACCTTGGGCGGCCTTCTCGGCGGCCTCCTTGGCCTTGCGGGCCTCCTCCTCAGCCTTCTTGGCGGCCTTCTCGGCCTCGAGCTTCTCGAGGACGGCTTGCCTCTCAGCCTCAACCTTGTCGAAGTGGCGCTGGACGACGGGGCCAGCAAGGGCGCGGATCTCTTCGATCTTGGCGACGTAGACGGCCTTGGTGGCATCGTCACCCTCATCGTAGAGCCAGTCCTGTTGATTTAGTTAGTATCAGCTGGTCACTTTCTCTCGGGAATAGTCGTAAACATACCTCAATCTCCATAAGCTTGGCGCGGATCTTCTCCTTCTCCTCCTCGGAGGCGAGGTCGGCGTACTGGTCGTCGAGCTTGTTGCGGAGGTCGTAGATGTAGGTCTCGAGCTCGTTCTTCTTCTCCTCGGTATCGGCAACGAGCTTGTCCTCCATGATCATGGCCTGCTCCTTCTCAAAGGCAGCGTTCTTGGCGGAGGGGTCGAGGGACGGGGTGGCGCTGACGATAGGAAGCTCGCCCTTGCGAACCTGCTTCTTGACCTTGCGGGTCTTGGGCTTGTCGCCGTCCATGACAACCTTTTCGTGGGTTAGCTTTTCCTCGTCCAAATTTTCGTGCGTTCCACCATCGAGAGACTGCGTTGAACCGTCGAAGAGTTTACGGCGCTTCGTAGGACTGTCCGATGACATCCCGTCTTCACTAATAAGAATATTACTCACATCACCGTTCTCATCCTTGATCTCCTCCTCGACCTCCTGGTCCTCAACGTAGTAGGCGCTCTCGACGTTAAGAATACCGTGAATGTTGACGCGAGCCTTGAGCTTGCAGATCATGAAGTCCTCAGCGCCCTCGGTGGCATGAACACCCTTGACCGAGAAGCGGCCAATGAAAGGAGAGATCTTGCCGGGGAGCTCATCGGGGTTAGTGTACCTGGCCTCGAGGTCGAAAGGCTGCTTGCGGTAGAAGGTAAGGATCTTGGTGGAGGGGAGGACGTTGCCCTTGTTGAAGACAACGAGGCTGGTGTCCTCATCGGGAATATCGGCATCCTTCTCCCAGGTGAACTCGATGGGATAGTTGATGATATCCTGGACCTGGAAGTCGCGGACCTTGAAGACAGGGGAGAGGATAGCGCAGCTGAAAGCGCAGCCACGGGCGATGGCCTCATCCGCGTTCATGGTGAAAGAAAGCTGCTTGCCGAAGAAGTCCTGGATGCGCTCCTTAACGGAGGGGACACGGGAGCCACCACCGACGACCTCGATGATGTCAATATCGTCCTTGGTGAGCTTGGCGTCGGCGAGGGCCTGCTCGAGGGGACCGTGGACCTTGGCGAGGAGGGGCTCAACCATGGCCTCGAACTCCTGGCGGGTGATCATGGCGCGGACATCGATGTCGTTCATGAGAGACTCGATGTTGAGAGGAGCCTGCTGGTTGGCAGAAAGGATCTTCTTGAGCTTCTCAGCAGCGGCAAGGACACGGCAGACGGCCTTGGGGTTGGTGAAGATGTCGATCTTGTACTTGCCAAGGAACTCCTTGTGAAGATGGTCGAGGAGGGCCTTGTCGAAGTTGCGGCCACCAAAGTGACGATCGCAGGCGGTGGCCTTGACGGAAAGCTCGCCCTTCTTGAACTCGACAATGGAGCAGGTGTAGTTGGAGTAGCCGACATCGACGAAGGCGACTCTCCTGGGCTTCTCCTCGGGGCCGGGAAGGTCGAGTTTTGTGATACCCCAGCCGAGAGCGGCAGCGGTGGTGTCGTTAATGAGGCGGAGGGGACGGAGGCCGGCGATCTCGGCGGCATCCAAGATACTCCTGCGCTGCTTGTCGGTGAACCAGGCGGGGACGCTCATGACGAGCTCCTGGACGGCCACCTTGACCTCAGCCTGGGTGGTCTGCTTGATCTTGCTCAAGAACATGGCGATGAGCTCTGTGGCGGTGAACTGGCGCTTCTCGCCGAGGTAGGTAACCTCGGCACCGACCTCGCCATTGATGTCGACCAAGGGGGCGGAGATGAACTGCTGCTCAATGGCGACATCAGGGTCGTTGAGCGAACGGCCGGCGAGGCGCTTGAGGCAGCCGACGGTGTTCTTCAGGTTGGAGATCTCCTGGGTCTTGGCGGGCTCACCGAGATACCGGCTCTTGGGGCCAAAGCCAACGAGCGAAGGAGTAGCCCGGTTGGAGACTTCGTTTGTGATCTGTCAGACAGAGGTTCGTCAGTACTTGGTCATCCACTGCGTGTGTGAAGGCGCTATCGCCCCAGCGCAAAGCACCCTCCTCTTCCCTCTTCGAGACAGAGTCTATGCGATGAGCTGGGGACGATGGCCAGAGGGAGGTCGAGATCGAGAAGGGTACGTACGACATCGACACCGCGGTTTCTGGCAACGGCAATGACGGTATTAAGAGCGCCGAAATCGACACCTGTAGAGCCCATTGTTAGCGCATGCTGTCTTGCCCTGGACCGACAGTTTGGTTAGGGAGGGAGGAAGAATGGTAACATACCGACGACAGACATGGTGGCGGTTGGATATGAAGAACTGCTAAAGCAAAGACTATGTGTAAATAAAACTGGGCTTTCTCGGGGTATCGAGTAAGGTGGAGGGGAGGGGTAGTCGAAGGTTGTATGTGTGTAAATGTCGAGATGTTGGAGATATGGAGGGGTCGTTGGTTTGCTCACCACAACAAAGAAGGTCTGCGTTGGGGGTATATGGAGGTTTAGGGACAACAAGGAGACGTTGACAGACAAGATATGGAGATGTTCAACGTTGAAGTCACAGAAGTGAGACTGAATGGCAGAGTGAAGTTTATCGCAAAAGTGGATTCCCTCTCAAGCAGCGGGACAGGTGGAGTGGACCTTCAAAATCAGCGAAAAATGTTGCCCGACCACTGGACTCTGCAATGGAAGGCGTGGGCAACAAGTATCCGTCGGGCTACAGGGACCTTGAGGACCCCAATCTTGCCAAGAAGGAAATGTGCCCCTCTAACCCCGCCCCCGGGGGGGGGGGGTCGTGTCCGGGCCAAGCCATCCCAGAAGCTGAGAGAAGCTTCTCGATTGGTTCGCCCATTGGCGGTGTCATCATCCCGACCTGGATTGAAGAAAGAGATCGAGTGTCGTGCTGAATTCAACTGCGTAGTAGTGTAGGACATTGCTGGTATAGAAGATAGGTTCCGTTGCCCTTGTGGGTGACACTTATTCTTTTCTATGGCAGGCGCTGATGATGTTACAAGGCACGTCACTCCGGGCAAGCGGCAGCAGGCAGTGACTGGATGACACGGAGGGGTCAGATAGGAAGTGGCAGCTTTCCCATTTCATCTTATCACTCTGTTCACCCCAGGGAGGGTGTCTATCACCCCACTTTCCTCTTTTCAGTCTGGGTTTTCACGTCTTGTGCCCCATCTCACCGCCTAGTCAAACAGTGTGGTTGCCGTTGGCCCTGAACTGTCTTGGTGATCTTCAGGACATCTTCAGCCGATTGTCGAGTTCTGTCAAGCGGCAATTGACTTTTTAACAACTGAGCCCCAATTCTCCCGCCTCTACCGCCCTTCGCCCCAAAGCCTCAACACTTGATGATAGCCTCACTTTCCGCGGAACAAATTCGCCTCCTACGTCAATCAGCGGGGCCATCCCCGGAACAGCTTCCACTCGCCAATTGAATGAACGATCCCAAAAGGCATCCATAAGGCCAAGATATCCCAAGATCTCGACATGTTGACATGTTGACACATACATAGCCTCCAAGCAGGTACAGGAGTCGCTGTGGTACTTTGTACATAACACTTGCCCAATCCTGAACCCAAGCGCAATTCTTGGGTTTCTTGGCTGTTCCCAGCCTTTGAATTGGAGTTGAGTTGGGCTCCTACCTATGACCAGTCACAAAGTTGGTGACTCGAGGTTCATACACAATCTTTTGGTCCCCTTCTGGTGGGCCGGTTATACGAACACTTTTATGCATCATATGAAGATTCCCATTTTTGCAACTCTTCAACCAGTTTGGCGTAGGCTTCATCCCGTTTCCTCACCAAGTTTCGCGGGAGTTCTAGACCATACCTCACCGCACTTACATCACCGACTCCCGTCATGAAGCTACAAACCCCAAGTGCTTCTCGATACCTACTTTCCAAGCACAAGATGGGAGTGCATGTCGAGCCTCAACCACGCCTTTCTTCTTCCTCCCAGACGCTTCCTCAATATCCAACTGATTGAATCACCAAGTGTTTCTATCGTGTAGGACAGGCGGGTTCTAGACTAGGCTCAGGTTATCATCTTCAATTCTTCACAAGTTTCTGTGCTGATACATCAAGATTGGGCTTAACAATACTCCAGAAACTTTGAAATCAGTTCACGAGTTCGTTTTGAGTTTTTTGCTGAAATCTGAATCCGTGCAATACTCACGGATTCTAGATACATCTTTTACTATTCGCATGTCTTCACTGACACTCGTTTAGAATACATATACCAACGATCCAAAAACATCCTCGTCAATTCATGATACGCAACTGCAAGTGTCGCTCGCCCGTTGTCCCAGTAACCATTTCAATGTTGATATCTCCATATCCAGACACAGGCCAGAAAAGGGGTAGTGCCCAGCCCCACCACTTGTCTCTTCTCCCTCCCCCAGTTTCCTCATCACTGCCTTCACCATCTCATCATTTTACGTTCTCAGCACCCCCAAACCTCACCAAAACTACCTCTGATTCGATCCCCTCGAACCCTGCCCCTGTCCCCCTCTCCTTCCATGCCCAGGGACATCAGAAAACCCACCATGTGACGCCTCGATCTCACTCTCCACCTGATCCATAGTCGACGTCCTCACCCAACTCGCTCTGCCCAGGGGACTCCTACCCGTTCGCTGTTGCTGGTGGCCTGTTCCGCTCGGAGTAGGTGGCATAGGCACAGACAACGACCCTCCTCCTTGTTGTCTTTGTCCGTATCCTTCCTGCCCGTGCCCTGATCCTTGGTCATAAGGGGTAGGAGAAGCAGAAGGCCGCCCAACGGAGTCAAAGCTGTCACTGCTCGCCAGCCTGCGATGCGGTGGTGACGGCGATGGGAGTGCCGGTCGTCCATACTCCGGCGCGGAGTCGGTATAAAACCCAGCTCTTCTTAGTTCAGACTCCGAAAACTCATAAACCTGACCAGGAGGCGGTTGTTGTTGTTGCTGTCCCAAGACACGGGTGGGGTTGCCGACCAGGTGTCCAGAGCTAGCCTGCGCAAGCTCGTACTTCCTCCGGTCTTCTTCGCCCATGATACTCTCTACGCGACGAGGCATGTACACTGACATGCTGTTTCCACCGGTGGTGTGAGCGGAGAAGGTACTATCGAAGGAGTCACGGTGTTGGAGCTGGTGTTGGTGTTGATACTGCTGGTGGTGTCGCTTGCTAGTGAGAGCGGAGCCGGCTACGGTGGGAAGCATCAACGAGGACCCGCCAGCGTGGGCAAACAAGCTGACGGAAGCCATGGAGTCGTCAAAGTGCTGATACAACCCATTCGCAGAGCGCTCGGGGGCAGCGAACTTGCCGACCAGCTTGTCAGGCGGTTGGAGGATGCTCTTGGAGCGGCCGAGGCCGCCGGTGCTAGTGCCGGTGGTGAAGCCCTTGTCTTCCACACAGCCGGCGAGGATGCCCTTGCGCTCTTGGGCGGCGGGGATGAAGGATTCGGGCACGATATTGAGGTCGTCGCCCGTTTTCTCGGCGATCTCGATGGCTTCCTGCGCGGTGGTGGTCGAGTCGGCTGCTGCGGCGTCGGCGCGCGGGCCGCCCCATGTGCGCTGGCCGGCGGTGAAGATGCCGTAGATCATGTAGTACCAGTTGAAAAAGGGGTTGAGGACGAACATCATGGGGTACAGCCAGATCTTGAAGCGGCGCAGCTTGGCGCCGAAGTAGATCATCATGAGCCAGTTGAGTCCCAACGAAATGGCAATGAAGCCGACGGGGAGGTCGTCGATCTTCTTGGTCGTGGTGATCAGGGCAAGGACCATGATGAAGAAGAGCAATGCCGTGGTGCGGATGGTGTTTTGCATGAAGCGCACCAGGATCAGGATCGGGTACCGCTTCCACAGCCGCCAGTCCGTCAGCATGCAGACTTCGTTGGTGATGAAGCCCAGGAACCACCGGCGCCGCTGTTTGATCAGCGACCGCATCGTCTGGACGGCCTCGGTCTTGCAGAAGGCGGACGTGCACATCTGGATCTGGTACCGCTTCTTGGCTCCGATCATGAACAGGTGCGTCAGCCAGCGGTCCTCGCCCAAGTGCGATTTGGCGTAGTCGAACAGATCTTCGCAGTTCTCGGCCTTGTCGGCGAAGTAGTACTTTGCCATTCTCCTGAAGGCAGAAAACCGAAGCATGGTCAGGGCTCCCGGCAAGCAGGTAACGGCGCCGCACCCAGACTCGACGGTGCGCTCGAAGAGCTGGCCGTGGATGTATTCCATGTCCTGCAACAGCGTGATCAAGCTGTGTTTCTGCGTGGTCGAGGTGATCACCCCCGTCATGGCCAGCATGTCGCGCCGGTTGCCCGGGCTGAGCTCCATATCGTAGACGAAATTCTGCAGGCACACCTTGTCGAGGATGCAGTCCGAGTCGATAAACAAAATAAACAAGTTGTCGTTGCGCTTCAGGTACTCGCGGTACACGCGGTCGATCAGCTTGAAGGTCATCTTTTGGCAGTGGCGCTTGCCGCCGTGCGGAAAACGGGAGACGGTGATGCGCGCGTTTTTGTAGGCGACGTCGATCGATTTGGGGTAGGATTCCAAGGTTAAGGGGACGCCCAGCTTCTCGATCGTGTTCAGATAGAGCTCGTCTTCTTGGTCGCCGTCGAAGGAGAGGAAGACGTGGATGCACGAGGGCGGGTAGTCGCAGTCGACGACCGAGTCGATGGCCGTCACGAGCACTTCGGGGTCTTCTTTGTAGCAGGGCATGACGATGACGACTTTGGGCGCGGATACTTCGTCGAGGACTTGCTTGATGCGTTTGGTGCGGCCGAGTTGGTGGGTGACGATTTGGTAGACGCAGAAGAGCCAGGGGATGGTGAGCAGGCCGGCGAAGCTGTAGAAGGCGAACCATTGTAGGAAGCTGACCATGGCTGTTGGCCAGACTTTGACGACTTGGCTGGGAAGTGGGAGGGTGACGATCATGATGGGTAAGAAGATACATCTGGAGGGAGGGGGCAAGTTAGCCATTCAGACATTGATGGCCGTAAGGGCTTGAACACATACATACCTCAGCAACATGAAGGAAATCCCTATTATCACCGACAACACTCTAACCGTCCAGTGCTCTGCCTTCACAAATACTTTCCAGAGACAGTACATGAACGCGGCAATCCAGAGAAACCACTCGAGACATGCCGCGAGCATGACCAGGCCCACGATGGCCGTATAGACAATCTGTTTGGGAAGAAGCGCGTAGGTTAGCCAAAATATCCAAAAGTTCCCTCTTCCTACTGCAACACAAGACAGTGATTCGTTACCTCTTTCACCGGCCATTCGTCCTCCCCCAAATAGTTGATCGTCATTATCTCTGTGCTTTTCCTTTCTTTCTTTTTCCTCCTCAAAATTGCACTCCCAACTCTGTAAGGCTGCAAACAGCAGCAGCCAAGAGCAGACGTATATATCGCTCAGTGTCCAGTTGTATATATCGTCGGCCAGCTCAAAATCCAAAAACGAAGAAAGTGGTGAACCGTGACAGCCTGCCTGCAAAGAAGCCCAGGCGGGGGTTTCGCCTTCTTCTATACTCCTCTTCTCCTGTTCCTGACTGGCATGGAAGCTGGAAAAGGGGTCCGTCGCTGGAAATAACGGATTCCCAACAAGCGGTGTCCGTCCCGCAAGACGGGGGAGACGGAAAGATGCAGCAAACGAGAGAGACCGGTCTTCCTTTTCTTCAGAAATCCGTCCCTCACTCTCTTTCACAGACTTTCACAGTCTGCCTGACTCCGCCTGAGTCAGTCGTCAAGGAGGCCCGCTTGTCTCGGCGGGTGGTTGCAGGGCGAGACAAGACGATACGATACGACGCACGCTTTAGACACGACGTCTGTAGATCCAGCGGCCGGGTAGGAAGGGGAATGTCTCTCTTTCGTGGGGGGGGGGCTGGTTGCCGGCTGGGAAAGGATTGCGCACACTATCCGAGAGAGAGAAAACAAAAAAGACAAAAGCAAGGAGAAGGTTTCAACGAGAAGAAACATATGGGCACGCCATGGGTTATTATGTGCTTCATCAACCACGCCAAATGACTGAATGGTCTTCTCGGTCCCGCCTAAATTCACAACCTGCATCTACACCTGCACCGAATACATGTTGTACTCCTCTCGACTTAGTGTGTACTTCCGGAGACTTGACCTAGTTGAGTGGGCAAGGGCTAGAAAATTAAATATCGTGCATGGCCTGGCAAGGGGTTAAAAGGCGACGAACCAGGGAAAAGAAAAATGCATTCAGCGTCTGCGCATCTGGCTTCGGGAAACGGAGCAAGAGGAAGATGGAGACAGACGACTGTGAGAATCGTGACATCGTTTGTCTCCCATCTTCCCATCTCCTCATCTTCCGACTGCCGGCCCAGCAAAGGGGGCAACACGGAACCGAAAGCTGAATAAATGGAAGCTGACGAGTTGAAACTGGGTGAAAAGAGTGAGAAAGTGGAAAACAGAGAGAAAAAGTGCGGTTCTGGCCCGACGGCAACGGGACGTTCAATATCGAGACAAATGAAAAAGAGGCTTTTTAGCCGGCGTCACCACCCGCTTCCCGTGTCCATGTCGATGGCGAAATAACAGGCCAAACTCACACATTGAGGGCACGAGGCGTGACACAAATTCTTCTGGGGAAACCGAATGGGGATGGAAATTGTGCTTTGAGAAAAGTATTCCAATAGGTAAAGGCGATATACCTAACGGTTGGATTAAGTTCCCCGGTGTGAACAATATCAGCTTATGGATTCGTCGATATCCAACGGTAATTTCATTTCCCCCGCCGGCCGTGTAGCAATTTCTTCACATGAGTAGGTACCTAGATTTTTCACCTTCTTCTCCATAAACAAGATCGTGTCTTCCCGCGTCCCCGCGCCGCATCCCCATGCTCCAAGAATGGAAGGTACACTTCCCCAACCATAGTAGGCTCTCCCTTCGACTTTCCTCATGAACTCAATCGCTGCAGGAACAACTTTACCTAACCAGGCTCCGAATCCCGGAAACACCAAAATCCCAGAAAGCAGCACATAAATCGAATCAAACTCGACAATGAACACTAGCATAGGAAACACGACAGACAGCATATGCTCGTATCGACGACCACGACCACGACGGGACATGAGAAGTCGTGTAGTGTAATGTAGTGCACAAAACATGATGCCCGATGGTTGTTGTGTGACCGTAACCGTAACCGTGACCGTCGCGGGGCGGCGTCGACTGTTGTGTTGATACACAAACATACCTCTAACCAATCGTCAGAGCATAAAGACAGAAGTGCTGAAGTTCTCGAAACCCCCACAAGGTCGACATTCTCGACGGGTTTGGAAAGGGATGGGAGCCTAGTAGGCAAGGAAAGCTTGTTTACCCTCCCTTTGGTACTGAGGCAGTGAGGTAGTGTAGCAGGGAAAGGGAAAGGGAAATACCCGTACCAAACTTTGAGTAAACTTTCAACTTTGAACTGTAACGCCATCCGGGTCGCTACCTACCTTGGTTACCTTACCTACGAACTTTGTGGAAAGCGTGTGGCCTGAGGGCTTCTCACCACTGCAGGCATTCAAGACAGATAGGATGCCAGGGAAGATAAAAAGTCCATGTCGTATTTTCTTTAGAATTTTCGCTTTTTTCTTATCAACGTCAAACATCCCCAATTATTTTTCTTCCTCCACCGCATCTCTTTCACTCCCCTTCGTTCTCCGAACTAACTTACCCTTGCCCAAGTGAAGCAATCAAGATTGACTCGTAAGAAGGTAGGTGGTCTTTTGTACTTCCTCATGGGCGTCGAGCGATTCGGTTGGACTGAGCCGTTCGATGTGAGCAGCAAAAACCGACCCCTACTACCCTGCCAATCAATCCCATGCGCGATGCCAATATGCACCCCAGAAAAACTGGAAGCATATTATAACCCGGATCCGGTGCCAGTCTGAATAACAGTTCCATCGCTAGTGTAAATAGCCGGTACCGCTCGCTTAAAGGGTTGGTTGTCCGCGTCACCCTTCTTTCCCATCACCCCTTCCACTTCTCCTTCCACCTCCCAACACCTACTCACCCCCATGCTAACCGCCAACGACCATTGCCTACCTAGCCCCTTGTCATCGAGTATACGGTAGCTTGTATAACTCGTTCGGGGTCGGCCGGGCATGGTATGGTGCTGCTGGCTTACGCCTGTGCTTGTGCTTGTTTGCTCTCCAAGGGAATGAGGAGTGGAGTCCAGCGAATGCTGACTGATCTGTTGTGAACTGCTTGAAAAAGCTACACGTGGTTGTTTGCTTGCTGTTGCTGCGTGAGCTTGTTGCTTGCAAGAGAATCGTCGAACTATGGCGAACGCGACGCGTTCTTTGTCCACGGTGGTGTAGTTGGAAGAATAGTACGTATTCTCGCTCAAAGTCCGTGATCAAGTCCTACAACTTCCATTAGCTTTTCTTGTCGCTTGAACTATTGATTTCGATCACGAATGACGTACCAATCAACATCACTAAGCTGTAACTTCCGCACCCTTTGTCCACCCCGTTCCTTATTCAACCTGGGATCGGAGCGGTTATGGTGATGGGCATTGAGTTTCTCATGACCCTCATACTCATCGTTTTCCCGGAGATCATAGTTCAGGACCAGGTTCTTGATGCGCTGCTGCTCTTCCTTCTCCGCCTGTTGCTTCTTCTTCATAGCAATAGCAAAGTGCGAGTCCGAAGGCAGTTCAACGGTGCGAGTCTGTATCATTGTATGTCAGTATACCATATTTTCATGTGTAAGGTAGGTGGTTACGTACCTGCTGGCGATTACCCTTCTTCGTCAAAAGAGAGAAGGCCATCTTCTCCCCAGGGGGAGGAGCGTCAGAGGAGGGTCCGGCCTCGTTAACGGCAGAGGACTCGCCCACAGCCGTACTGTCGCGGGGCTTGAGCTTGATGGGAAGCGGCAGATCAAACTGCTGCTTGCGCTCGAACTTGCGGGAATCAAGGCTCTCAGCCATCATCTTGGCGAACTCGCGCTCGAATTCAGCCTCCTCCTCGGGATCAACCTCCTCCTTCTGTCTGGTAACGACAATCTCCTCCTCTTCAGATTCACTGTTGTACCTCGAAGTGTTATCCTGCTGCTCGTTATCCTCAGCCTCGCCACCATCATCGTCGTCCGACTCGTCGTCCTCGTCCTCATCTGGGACCATGCCGTCTTCGTCGTCGGACACGTCGCTATCGTTGTCCTCCGGCTCGACGACCCTCTCAACTCCAGATGTCTTCTGGTCCTGGGCCATGGCCAGCTGGAACACCTTGGACGCTTCCTCGAGGTTCGAGGCGAGCTTCCACTGCGGCCGGGTGAGGGAGAAGATATCCTGGACGAGGAACTCGACGTCCATGGGCAGCGGGTTCTTCGTGTAGATGTAGTACTGGAAGAAGGAAAGGAAGAAATCCAGCTTCTTGCCAGCAGCACCCTTGTTGAAGAACATGCCGCAGGTCTCGAGGATGGTGGAGATGAGGCGAATGCGGAAGAAGTCATCGGGCAAATCAAAGGGGTTGATGCGGCTTGGAACGGGCGGGCCGCCGTGACCAAAAGTCATGATCTTGTACATGGTGTCGAAGATGACGGGATGCTCCAGCATTCTGTAGTTATAGAGCTCTCCAAGGTACTTAACCTCGGCGATGCGGCGCTGGTTGAACTTGAAGTCGTTCAACTCAAGGCCGAGGCAGATAGACTCGGTCACTTGATCGATGACTCCAACGACAAACTCGCCATGATACTTGTAGAGAGCGCTCAACAGGATGGCCAAGAGATGGATGTTACCATACTTGACTTTTCCGGGCTTGGAGAAGACCTTGTGCAGGATCGCGACAACCTCCTTCTCTTCCCAGTGCAGCCTGCGGATATGTCTCAAGATCTTGCTGTAGTTTCTCTTGGTGAGATCGCCATAGATCAGCTTGCGGATGAAGAGCTCCATAGGTGTTCTCTCTTTCACCTCGATGGCAGGGCGCTGCGGCGGATCAACATAGTAGACAGCGTTCTCAATGAGCATTCTCTCGGCCTGCCCAATGTGCTGGACGGACTTCTTGCGCTGCAACGTCTCCAAGAAGGAAGCCATGCGCGGAGAAGTCTCGGGGTTGCGAAGCAGGTACCGGCCGCAGTTCTCAAGCAGATTGCAAATGATCTCAATGTTCATCCGCGAAAAGTCATCCAAGCTGACCTTGAGACAGTGGAACACAACGTGCTCCGGAACGATGCCAAACTTGGTCAACTCGGCCAGGTAGCGGATATTGCTCAGTCTGACCTGGCCAAGGAACTCCTTTTCCTTGCGCCGCTGAAGACTACGGAACTCATTGTCAAGGTAGTCAACAAGACCCTTGGGGATATCAGGCATGTATTGACCAAGCGTGGCAACAAGCCTAGCCCAGTTCGGGAGGAGATCGGTACGCCCCTTGGGAACATCGGTCAAGGCCTTGATGAGACGGTTTCGGGACGCCTTCGAATTGAGGAAGCAGAAGTCAATAGCCATCTGGTCAATGGCGTCCTTGCTGATGAGCTCAGGCAGACGCACAAGCAAGGCGTCAACCTGGGCGCCAATTGTCTTGTTGGCAATGGCAATGGACTGGTCATCGGCAGCAGCCTCGGCGGCCTTGGCAGCTTCTGCCGCTTCAGCAGGGTCAATCTTTCTGCCAACCTGTTCATCGTCTGCCTTCTTCTTCTTGACCTCTTCAAGCAGAATTCCAGGGACCTTGCCCTTCAGATCGACCAAGTTTTCGTAGAAGCGACGCTCTTCTTCATCCTCCCATATTCCAGGCCCTTCGCCCTGTCCACGGAGGTATTCACCAGCCTTGACCAGGCCAATCGTGCCGTTCGCAGAGTTGCCCTCGTCAGTATCCTTCAACTCAGGCATCTCGGCGCCAATGATGTCGGCAATAACCTGCGCATTGGCCACGAGACGTTCTTGAGCCTTGACCTGCTTCTCGAAGTTTGACTGGCGATCCTCGAAGACCTCTCCCGACTTCACATAGGCCTCCGCATTCTTGCGCGACTGGTTGTAGATGGCCTTTTGGTCCCGAACAAGGTGGCCCTTGACGTCCTCGAAGTAGCGCTTGAGGATGTTCTTGAAGCGCTCTTGCAACTCGGGGGACGCAAAGGGGCCATCCTGATCCGTAACAACACCTTCTTCCTTGTCTTCGGATCCGTCATTTTCAGTTTCCTCGGCGCCATTGGTAGCGCCATCCTCTTCCACGGTTTTACGGCCATCTTGTCCCGCAGCCTTGATACCCAAGACATCCCAACTGAAAGCCTTGACGAAAATAACGAGCAGGGGGAGGTTGGCGTGGTCTCGATCGTGATTCAAGAGGTCCTTCAGAACTTCGAGCGGAAAGGGCTCAGCACCGCCTCCCTTGCCCGGCGAACGGGGCTTCGGCTCGGCTCTGGTTCCCGTGGTCGGTCTCGTAGCGTCGTCGGGGCGAGCAATATCGTCAAGGGTTCGCAGGACATCGACAAGCCAGAGCTCGGTCACGACTCGGAGAAGAACGCGCTGCCGAACCAAGCGGTCTTTTTCCTCCTTCTCTCTCGCCTCGGGGGTAAGTGTCTTGAGGAAACTCTTATCGGGAGTGGCCATGCCCTTGCCCAGAAGCCATCCCAAGTGTTCAGTAAAGTCGGCGGGTCCGAATCGCTGGTGCAATGCGCTGACGATCTCGACGCCGGCTTCGATGTCCCCGGGAGACTTGAGCTTGCAGAGGCCCTCGTAGCATGCTGAGATGATTTCGGAAAGGTACTTGGAGAGGCTGACGGTGCGGATCTCCTGGAGGAAGGTGCTCTGGGTGGCGGCGGAGATGGTGGTTCGCAGACGCTTGATAAAAGCAGTGTTTTTCTTTAGAGTAGAGTCGAGGGACTTGCTAACGAGAAAGAGATCTGGAAGGTGAAGAGTGTGAGCATTGGTCGACTGACAGGATTTCGTATGGGAGAGCATCGTTCGTACCTTTCTCGCCGTTCCAAGCCCTCGAGTTCAGCGCCCGCAGCTCACCTACAAAGCGTTAGCCCCAGGCCGAAGAGCCAACAGACAAGGTAAACAGAGCGGGAGGACTGCAACTCACGCCGTCTTTGGCGATCCATACTGGGCGATGATGGTGAGAATAATCAATGGTATGAATATTATGAGTTGCCAGAGCAGTGGCATGCACTGGTGGATATGCTAAGGGTTGAGAAATCGGTAGCGGCAATCCCCATCAGCAATGGTAGACATCGGTGACGTGATACGGCAGGGGAGCAACGGAGCAGGCCACTGAAGGCTCTCGGACTGGGACGAGCTCAAAACGAGCGAGGACGACGGATGACCGAGAGACCGGCGGTGGTGTTGGTTTGGTGCTTGTTTCGGCCAGAGTTGCGGCTTTCCGTCAAGGTGTCTGCAGTATCATTCGATCACGGTGGAAGGGGAACGCGGTTGTCGATAAACGATAAGAAATGGAGTTGCCGTCCACGCTTCAGGACGGTTGGTTCAGGTTGTCTGTGGGTGGAGGAAAAAGTATTGCGGCGCCCGTCGCTCCACGGACATTCCACAGTTACTAACTTGACGGCCTCCCCACCACCCTACAGGCCGATATCTGAGTCAATTCGCCAGTGATGATTCCCGCCGCGTCAGGGGACGCCCTCGCCATTCATTGGGTACCTTAACGCGCTTTAGCGCCTGTGCCCCGCGACCACAGCGGGTGCCTTAACAGCTCCCCACAGCCCGAGGTTAAGGTACCGCCGAGTCCCGACTCCCCGACTGGAGCCATTGACAATCCAAGATTGACGGGGATGGCCGGGGATTCATCACCATAGGGCAGACAGTCAGGGGGATGGAAGGATGGAAGATCTAGAATTTTGCCTGACAGGGCAGGGCAGGCAGGGCAGCTTGTTGTTTATTTTGTTTACCGGTTGATCTTATCATTGACCCCTTTTCTAATCTGTTACTGTTTGGCTTCCCCTGAGCTCCCTTCCATCTCTGCCTCTGATATAACACACCACATCTTCACACATGAGTATAGTTTGGACATAGATGTTAACTCTGGATCGTTCATATTGCAACGCTGATATATTTCTTTCCCCTGGGTATCTCGGGATTTCCTTTTGTTTTGCGTTTTCCCTTCTTTGCCGCCTACTCTTTCTTCACATCTCATCCCTACCAAAACGTTTACCAAGATGTCTTCTTTCATCCACCCAACCACATGAAAACTTCGCACCGATTCCTTCTCTTACCCTCTTAAGCCCTCCTACGAACTTTCGCTCTGTCGGATAGCACAACTGGGAGTGAAACCCAATATTTGATCTGTGTCAAAACGCGAACGTGAGAGATAATTCAGGTCGCTCCTCGACCGCCAGCTTGAAAAGCCAAAACGCTAAGTGGTATTTGATATACGATAGAGATAAAACAGAAAGGACACAGACAGATAGATGGATAAACCCAGAGACGCAAGGATATAGTAATACTAAAACAGGAACAACCAAAAAAAAAGTCGGAACAAACTTATCGCGCGTGCAAAAACTCAAAGTGGTATCTTTATAGGTGGTATCTTTCCCGTATGCGCGGCCGCCATCCTGTCACAAAACCATCATCCCACATGATGGCCTTTTTAGTCCTCTCTCATCTGACGTGAAATAAGATGCAAGAGATTACTTTTTTGCAAATCCCATTTTCCCCATCAATTTGTGGAGGCCCGGGTTCCCGCAAAGGCGAGACGGCCTCGTGATTTTACCCACCCCGGTAAAAACGGCGCGCCATCATCTCGTTTCGCAAACGGCAAACGAAGCCAGTGAAAACCCCCATCCTTCATTGCCCCCGAGAGCCAGGATTGGAAAAGAAATGCAACAAGAGACAAGAGGAAAAAAGGACAAGAACGCAGCCGACCAAATGCAGAAGAGCAACTACCGGGGTATTGTACGCCATTGGGTATATCCAGCCGTAGGGGTATTTCTTTTTTTCCTCGCAAGTGACGAAACCATCCGTAAGTCTAAAATCTCGAAAGCGGAATGAACTTAACGAAATGGCCCAGAAAGAGGGCCGGGGTATCCTGAATTGGTAGAATGAGACGTAGAAGGACGCCCGCTATCGCCAGAATGGCGGGTGCCGTGGCGTGGAGTAGAATCTCCAGCCATCGGGATGGCCAGCTTGTGAATAAGGCCATTGGGTTCGAAAACACGCGAAGTGCCCCAAGGGTTGTTGTCGTCATCCGGGAGGTTAACACCGCTGTCGTTCCAGGGGTTACGATCGGCGTTGAAGCTCCGGGATGATTCGATCGAAATCAACGAAGTCTTGGAGACATTGGCGGAACCCTTGAAGAACGAGTTGGTCGCAGAGTGAGAGCTGTTCTTTCTGCGGTCCAAGAAGGAAAGAGACATGCTTCCGGGCTTGCGGAGGCGGTCAAAAATGTTGCTGCGCTCACGGACAAGGTCTTCGCCGAACGTAGGCGTCGCAGGCGCATCCGTAGCAACAGGGGCAGCCACATGCTGAAGAATCTTGGAGTCGAAATACTGAAGCGCCTCTTCGAACGTATCAGATCTGGGGCGGGGGATGGCACCCTTGATGACAACCGGTTCAATACCGGCCGTAGCAAATTGGCTATGGAGGAAGTCCATAGCGTCGCGCAGGCCGCCAGCGTTGTTGCGGGTAAAGGCCCACAGCAAAGTGACCGTGGGAGCGGCATCGGCTGCGCGGTCCTCGGTGTTCTCGTGCACAGAGACTTGGACCTCATGCTGAGACTTCAGCTTCGGAACAATATCCTGAAGGAATTCAGGGGACTGGAGGAACTTGACCAAAGGTTCAGAGTGCTCCAGAACCACCTCATGCTTATCCGGAACCATGCCCTATAACAGTACCGTTAGTCACAGTTCGATGGGTTTTCCGAGATGACTAGGGGATTTAAACTTACCAAGAACTCGTCAGCGCACATGGGGACCTGCCACTGAGGTCCCTGAACAGTCACCTCATCACTAGCCTGTTCAGTGCTGGGGAAGCTGATCTTGCAGTTGTACTTCTTTTCCAGCACTTCGATTTCGGACAGGCGGGCCAAAAGCTGACGGTGATAAAGACGATCGACATTGACGGTTTGGGTAGTGATCTCGGAGTCCTGTTTGGGAGTCAGTTGTTGAATTGGTATGTCATATCGAGTTGCAGACACGTACCTCGCGGTCAACCATCTCTAGAATCTCGGTCTTTACGAGCTCGAGATTCTGGGCGTTGCGGGCCGGAGTCCGGCAAATCACGTTGTCAACACGGCTGTCATCATCATCGCGGCCCATTCCTCCTGAATTGAACGTTAGCAGAATTCATCAAACTTTAACGGTAATGAAGCAGACTTACCACGATCCATGGCATTCGAGAACTTGACAAACACGGAGTGCTTCTTCATGATGCGCTGGATGTGCTGGCCACCGATACCAATAATACGCTTATGGTATTGGTCCGGGACGTGGAAAGAAATGGACGCGGGCATTTCTTGCTCCACCAAAGTCAAACCCTCCTTCATCGAGGTGTAGTTGTGTGCCAGGACGTCAATGTTGAAGTTGTACTCGCCGAAGTTGTCGAACACGATCTGGACGTTGCAATGGCTCATGATCTTGTTGATTTTGCCGTTCTTCTTGCCGCTCACAAATTCCTTGTGTTCATTGGCGAGTTCAATCTTGACACGAATCTGATGCTGGACTGTGGTCACGAACTTGATGTCCGACAGGACCTGGAGAGCCTCCTTGACGGCCTCATCAGAGCCGGTAAGCGTGAAGGCGACCTTATCGAAGGCGATATCGGCATCGGAGTTGGCGCAAACATCGCTGAGCAAGGCCCGGATCTCCTGAGCGCTGGGAAGCAAGCGAGGATCCGGCTGGTTGATCCACCAGGATGCATGGTAAAATTGGCCAGCCTAGAAAAAGGGGTTAGTTTCGATGCTAATCCAGAAATACGTATAAAGTGAGCAAAAGCTTACCAATGACATGAGCTCGCGGATGGCTCGCTCGACATGGAGGTTCTCGGGGCCCTGGAAACGAATCGTGCCTTGTCTGGAGGCAAGTGGAGGGAGCATGATGAAGACACTGTTGGTCTCCATAATCTTGCGCACCTTGTCCATCCGACCCAGCAGAATGCTGTCAATCTTGGGCATAGCGATCGTAACATCCTTGACAAAGAGTCTGATAGTGGTCAGGATTTGATGGATCCGAGTTTTGGCCTGCGAAATGGCCTCAGGGGTCTCGCCAGTGATAAAAACCTCGTCAGGGTTACGGCGCAGGGCACCAGGCGGGCAGTATCCATAGGCGTGGGAGAAGCACGGAGGGAAGTAGATAGCAGTGTTGGTGGCAGACTCGATTTGCTTGATGTTCTTCCGGTTTCGGCCACACAGCAGCGGTTGCACGCTCAGATCGATTTGGACAGCATCAACGATTCTCCCAAGCTGCCATATTGTTAGCAAGCATTCGATGTCACGAGACAGTTCTTGGAAGTGCCTACAAGTTGGTCGATCTTTATGAGCACTCGGGACTTGGCGTGCTCAGCAGAGATGGTGTCACCGTAGATCGCCACCCTCCAACGCTGGTCTCTGCGCATGGACAAGCCTCCATTCAGACCGTCCTCAAGGGGAGTGAGCTTGGGGCCCAGAAGAAAGATATCAACACCACAGAACTTGGAGACCTCATCCAGGAAGGCGGTTACGGACGGTTTCAGGCGGCCCTCTGTGAGATCGGCAACCAGGTGGCCGTCAACATCAACGTGGGTGCAGCGCTGTTGGACATACAAATTTAGCGAAATGGGTCACAAAGAGACATATGGGACACGTGGATAACCCACCATCAGAGAGGGCGTCTCGTTCAAGATGGTTTCCCGAGTCTTGTAAACACAATCGGCAGTGCCTGACAGAGTCACGGTGACGACCTGGCTGCGGCCATTCTTGGGAGTGGTCGCGTTGACGTGGGCCTCGATGGGCATGGGGTTATTGGTGAAGTCCTCGCAACGGCGGCGCAGGTTCTCGACATTCTGGGTGTGCACGGGGAGCTGCCACACAGGAACGTCATCGGGGGCATCCTCGGGATGTGTCCATCTCAGAACAGCATCCGTGGTCGAGTGGAGGATGTCCTCGGTGTCGGGGCCGGCGAGATCGGAGGCGAAGTGGACGTTAAACGTGTAGTGAATCATGGCATCGGGAGGCTGGGGATTCGAGATTGGTGGAGGACCCTGGGGAGCGATCTTGGGCTGGTGCATTATTTGCGGCATGCCCATTGATGACCGGGACATGCCAAAGTTAGGGCTCATCCTCTCGGGCCAGTGACGCATGTTTGCTAGTTTATTCATCGTGGTCGAGCGACTGGAGGTGCACGGCTGAGAAGCAGGCTGAATGACAAGGGCGGCAGGGAGGCCAAGTCAGCAGTATGCCCGGAGATGAGGCCACTGCGCCGAGTGTGTGTACTGTAAAAAGAGAGAGACCGAAGCGCAGTGCCGGTGTCTGTTGTGTTGTATATGTAGGTAAAGGTACCTGGCCCTTTTTACACACTGCCTTTCGTCGGATGTCGTGGTGGTGCTGGTGCGTTCGGAGATAATGGCGGGGGTGGGAAGGGAGATCACAACGAGGGGCAGCGTAACGGGGCAAAGGCGTAAGATGTATGCTGTGTTGTTGTTGTTGTTTTCCTCCTGCTCTGCTGTTTGCTGCTGCTGCTGCTGCTGCTTGTGATGATGATGACTGGACACGACTGGGGGGGCGCTTCGGAGAGGGCGGCAAGGCTCGTGCCGGGAATCGCAGAAATAAAACGAGAAAAAAAGGGGGTATCTCAAAGAACTTGACAATCGGTAAAAGGAAAAGAGAGCGGAAAGAAGCAAGTGGGATGCTCTTTTCCTTCGGTTGATGTATGCAGAAGCAGTGGTGTTCGGGTTGGGGGAGGGGAAAAGGTGGAGGAACGGACGCGGAGGACGAGGAGGAACTGCTTGGAGGTGGTAAGGTAGTGCTGTAGGATGCGGAATCCAGTCGGTGGTCGGGGTGCTCAAAGTGGCTCGAGAGTGGCCTGGCTGCTACAGTCAAGAGAGTCTGGGGGGAGCGTGGGAGATGGACACGAAGCTGAGCGACTGACCCGCGGGAGCACGGACCATTTCACGGTAGGTTGTGGAGGGAGTGGAGACACCGGGAGACGCCCAGCAGTGGATCCCCCGGCGCCGCACGAGCCATTGGACAGCTCATATTGAATGGAGAACTTGGGAGAGTCGTTCTTGGCAGTTTGGCCTGGTCTGTGCGCTTCCAAGGTTTGCTCCATCGTGACTGGCTCATCCAGCGGGCAAAAGTGGGCAGCAGCGCCTGAGTGGGCGGTGCAGTGCCGTTGCTTTCACACATCACCCATCTCATCTCCAATCCCATGGTCGTATCACTGTCAGCATCAAAAATGGTCAGTCAGTCAGGCATGGGCGTGAAGATTTTTGTCGAACACAGTTACCACACAGTTCTGGTATCTTCAAGAGACATCTTGTAGCTTTAAGCGAGGATGAGTTTCCAGCATCAGCTAGTCAAAGACACATACACATTAAGATGTAAGACATCCAGCGGAATGGACAGCTCCATTCCATATCCAGGCCAGTCAAGCCCAACAACGTACACCACTAAAATAGTCTCGAGATACTTGCATCTGTACATCACACATTTGAAACTTCACAACCTGGCCCTCTTCAGTTCTCAACTTCTCACTGGCTTTTCCTTTCCCTCAACGTATCCTCGAAAGTGGATACATGTTGTAGTGTTCAACTCCCGTCGTTCGGCATCTGCCTACCAACCAGGCCTTATCCAAGATAAAACTTCCTACCTTATCCAATGCTGACCACCTCATCCATATACCTATCACAAGCTTACCCCAAAGATGGATGGATCGTCTCAACCATTTATGCTTTACCTGTATGAGCTGCAGTAGCTCTGGCTACGTAGCCTCGCCTTGCCTGCCTGAAAAGACAACCCTGAAAACTGCCTGACATCTTTCGGGCATGGAGAGTCAAGTTCAAAAGGCTTCGTAACTTTCAATTTCATTCATCTCGCATTTTCGCCTTGAAGGGGCTGAAAAGCTGCTGAACAAAGCATATCATCAAGTGTTCGATTATAGTTGTAAAACAACCAAGACAGGAATATCTCCAGAGAGCTGGATTTTCTTTTTCCCAGAAAGCACAACCTTCGATCCCTCTTGCCTCAGTCCTTATCTGACTTACACTACCCTTCCGTTTAGACGGAAGATCAGTCCCTGTCCCTGATCGATCTACAGAAAATCTCACACACACATCTTAAGAGTCTACAATACTATACATACTTGTCTTGTCAAACTGCCAACCTTTACCTAGCCAGCCAGCCAGCCCTCATGCCTCGCTTCGCGTAGATCTGTCGACCGCCAACCCCAAGATCTTCATCATATGTACCCGTTTCACTGCCAGGACTGCCAGGACTACTGCCACTTCACGCCTTCATTATGCTTCATTATGCTACACTATGTATGCAAGTCCCAAAATAACTCTCTCCGCCCATGCCGCAGTGCTTCAGACAAAGCCCGTACCGTACCTTACGTACACTGCAGTCAATCCTGGCCAAGTTGTTGCCGCAACACTTTCCCAACTCCCAAGGGGACTTCCACCGTTACGAGCTTCTTCCCCTTACCCTGCCTTGCCTTGCCTTGCCTTGCCTTGCCTTGCCTTGCCTTGCCTTGCCTTTCCGGCTAGGTAGCTGAGTGGAAATGAGGCTTACAAGTGTCCATCCAGCAAGTACACTGCAGCGGACTAAACTCCATGTACATATATATGTGCAATAGTAGGTACTTATGCCCGTATACCCGTAAGAACCGGATGTTGTCAACAGTGGAGACGCTACGTTGGGGTTTTCGAGGTGAGTGATGACGTTGTTGCTGGCGTCCGTCTGCTGGGGAAGCTGGGCGCGAGCTGGGATCCGCAGTTCCCAACGGACGGGCAACGAACGAACGGACAGACGGATATTGCCGACGCTGAGTGACGACCAAGGATCTCGAGACTCAAGAGGAATAAAGAAACTGGAAGCTTGCATTGAGGTTGCAGTACTTTTATACTGTAACTCCGTGTAAGATTCACGACTGATGGATCGACCTGTTTAGGTACCTTCACTTGTGGGCAAAGGGACTTTACGCTTGTTTATGTCTTTGACTTCGCCCGGCTTCCTTCGCTTGATTTAACTTGGTGACATCTATATACTCATACTCTGCAGCCTGGTAATATGACATGCCTTCCTCATCCGCTATATATACCGTCTCCTCGTACATGCTATCCCGCCAGTCAATGCTCTGAACTCGCTTTCCTCCATGAGTGTAACGATGGCGATAAAAGATGTCCATCAGTAACATTAAGGATAGAACGTCTGGTCTATCACATGTTTTGCAAAAACCAGAAACTGAACATCTCCCTTCAAGTCCGTCCCTGTCTTGAAGTTGCTGGACAAGGCCAAAATGTCCAGGTTCTAGTCCGCCTCTTCTGGCTCCTTCCTCATCATATATTGCCGATAAGCTTCCCGCATAGGAGGCCGGTCCAAGTAAGCAGTCTCATCCTCCTCCTGCTGAACAGGCGGCGGCCGCGCGTAGTACCTCTCATCCCCATACGCACCACCATCTCCACGCCTCACCTGTGTAGGAGGCTGCTCAGGTGGAAACACACTATAAGCGCGACCTCCCACCGGCGGCGGAGGCGGCTGCATAACCTCTCTCCTCATCTCCGGACGGCCTTGATATTCACGGCCGGCCATCTCCGGCTGCACGCTGCCTAGCCTTGCTCCGTAGTCGCCTCTAATCTCATACCTGGCCGCATCAAGAGGGGGCCTAACGCTTGCTGACCGAATCGTGGTATACTCCCTCAGGCTCGGTTCTGCTCCCATGCGTCTTTCGTAGCCAAGAGGAGGAGGCGCCTCGTAGCGGACTGCCTCTGCCACCGGCCTGACGCTAGCTGCTCTGCTGCCATAGTATTCGCGGGGACGCTCGTCAACCGCCCGCAGGTCGTAAGCCGCGACACTCTCGTAGCGTGTGGGCTCCATCGGGGGACGAACGCTTCCCGGTCTCGCGATGTACTCCTGAGGCATCTCGACAACAGGCCGGCCCTCGACCCTGAGTCTCGACGGCACATAGTCGCCGGACGGCGGGCCCATGGGGTGAGTGGAATAAGCACGCTCCCTGTACACTCTATGTTCAGGGGTAACGTACTCTGGCTGAGCAATCACACGACGCTGAGGAACATAGCCTGGCGAAGTGGGTTCGTAAACCATTACCTCGTCATCGTAGCCTTCTGGTCTCCGGGTAACAGCGCGCGGTGGTGGCGGACGAGCATACACGATCTCGGGTCTTTCCGCAACCACACTTTGGGGCCGAGGCGGCTCGATGTACTCCCGGCCGAAAGCATCAACAACGATGCGAGTGGCGGGCACCCTGGGAGGAGGGGCCATTGGCTGTGCAACACGCTCGTACGCAACTGGTGATCGTGAAGAGCGCTCACGATACGCTGCTGGGCGCATGCTCATCCTTGAAGCAGCACGAACATCGCGATAGTAACCATCATCTGCCGGAGGGACATCGTAGATCACGTTCCTCGGAGCAACGCGCACCTCGCGGGGGGCGTAAGGGGAAGGATGCACGCTTGGCGACCCGGGCAACCGACCACCGCTGAGTGGTGCTCTGGGGTCATCGTAGTAGACCCTTTCATACCTGGGGGTAGCGAGCAGAGGCTCGCCCTCGAGACGAGGACGAGGGTCGATTTCCCGCTCGTATCCCACAACCCGCTCCTCCCTCTGTACTCTTGGCTGCAGGCGCTCTTGGTAGGCACCCTCTACGGAACCTGGCTGTCCATACCTTGCATCATCATAGTCAGGCGGTTGGTCAAGCGGTGGGTGTTGTGGCTGCCCCTGTTTTTGACGCTTAGTAGGACGCGTGTACTGCGGAGCTGACATGGGAGAGGGGGATCGTGGTTCAGGCTTAATGTACGGCGATGCGGCAACGGCCTCCGCAAGTCGATCTGCCTTTCTCTTCTTTTTCTTGTTCTTCTTCCTCTCCCCAGGCCTTTCTCCTCCGTGGGGTGAGCTTTCCGGACTAGAGACAGCTGAGGGCTGCTTCCTGAGAGCAGCGACCCCCTGGGCCGGAGCCGGAGTGACCCGGCGACCGCCGGTCTCCGATAGAGCAATCGGCTGTCCAAGAGCAGCAGTAGGCAAGGGCGAGACACGGGATGGCTGGGGTGCGAAAGGGGAAAGATTATGAGCACGAACAACCGGTGACCCCTCGGGCCCTAACGCCTGTCTCAATAGCTGCTCGTCAACTCTCGACAAGTCTCGCGAGCCACCACCCCGTTCCTTTCCTGTACGGGTCGACTCTTCGGAGCGACTTGCCGGGCCACTATCACGAGAACTGACAGCTTCGGACGGAGGAAATTGGCGAGCAGCCCGGCTGACACTTGTAGCTGCGCTCGACGTGCCCGGCACGTTTACGTTGAACGGTTGGGGGACACTGCTGGCGCTGCTTGAGGCGCTGTGTACTTGCTGCTGTTGAGCATTTGCGATCGGGAGGTTTGTAGGTGCTGCCGGCGCGCTCGGGAGAGCAGGCTTGGGTTGCTCGGCTGGGACGGCAACGGGCTCGAGGTCTAGCTCGGGTTCGTACGGTGATCCATCGCGCATCTGCTCGTCTTCGGACTCGGTAGGGACGCGAGCTAACTGGTGGTGAGAGTCGGGCGTGCCGTGCTGGCTCGAGTAAAAGGTGTTGTCATCGAATGAGTCGCCCGAAGCTGAAGCGTTAGCAACAGTGTCATCAGTAGTTTGAGCAGCATTTGCTTGAACCAAGACCAAGGCTTTCGCCAACACATCGGCAATGTCGAAGTCAGCAGGCTGCTCGGACGGTTGTAGGGCGCCTTTCTGGGACACCCGCCGCTGTTCGACGTCGTCGCGGAGAGAACGCTCGATCCGCTGTCTCTGCAGTTGAATCTCGGCCTTGATCAAATCATCCGATTTCTCCAGCAATATCGGGTTGATTTCAACTTTGGGCTTGGACTGCTCGCTAGAAGTGTTGGACAAGGTCCCCAAGCCAGGCACATGCCCACCCAGATTCACCGCCGGCTTCTTGAGGTTTGCCTGGTAAGCCTGGAAGTTATCAGTCATTGCGCGGTTCCCATTCACGGCCGGCTTTGCTCCTCCAGGCGCCTGGGCTGCTGAAGCGGCGGAGGCATTGGCTGGCGGAACAGGGCCAGGGCCAGGGCCAGGGGTCGGTTTTCCAACGTGTGCTGGCTTAATGCGCGGATGTGTACCGCTGACCACCTCATCGCGGAAGCGCAGGATCTTTTCGTACTGCTCGAGTTCATGACGCTCTTCAGGTCTGAGCGTTGCCATCAGTGATGCATTCGCGGAAGCCGATGGTCCCACTGTCCCTCCAAGCGGCCCTCCTCTTGAGGGCATTGCAGCCACTGCCGGTCCTCCCGCCATCTGTTGATTTCCCTTGATCGTAGAAGAAGCCCAGCTCAGTACACCGAGCAATTGACCGGATGCCACCGATATGTAAGCCTAACAATCTTGGTGCAGGTGTTTATATAGATGATACAGTCGAAAGAGAAAAGAAGAAGAAAAGAAGAACCAATCGATGCGCTATTCCAGTCCCTATACCGTGTTGATTAGCAGCGGTGGTGAACAATACAATACGAATCTCGTCTGCAGACCACCGCAAGATGGAGGTGCAGAGTTGGACGAAGTGGAAGAAGAGCAAAGTGTTGGTGATGAAGCGGAAATGGAAAATGGAGACAAGGAGCTCCGAGCACATTTTGGCGTCCCGTCACTTTTGATCGGCGCTGGGCCAAGTCGCCAAGCCCGCTAGCGACGAGGGCGCACGGGCCATCCTGGGTGAACCTTGGTGGTTCTTGGCAGCCACCATCTGACACCGGCTGTCGGATAGACATTCGGCCTGAGTCAACTTGAACCATGTCGGACGAGTCTTGGGAGGAGACGGAGGAACCGGATAGAAGTCATGCTTGATGTCATAAGAAGAAGTATATAAAGAGGAAGAAAGTTGGTTGAACTTGATAGGAAAGAAGGAAACCAAACAATCATTATCTGTAGCTAACCTACCAACCGAGAAGACAATCACCTTTTTTAAGATTCAACGACACAAACACACGGCATCTTTGACAGGCACGCACTTACACAACCTCGTTGAGTTCACAGTTTCACTTCACCAACACCAACCCCATATAACAACCAATATTGCAACATCAACACCTGAATCACCGGTCAACAACATCTGAAGAGAGCAAACAATTCTTCAACAACAGCCAAATCAGGTAATTTTGAACTTGAAACGACTGGAGCCCAGAAACACAGAGACAATGGCGGCCCAAGAAACAAGCACCACGAACGGCAATGGCCAACCAGACAACCGCATTGTCTTCTTCTTGTAAGTGATAAGCCATCTGAAGAGTCTGTGAGAGCCGAATAAACAACTAACCGGTTCACAGTGACATTGACAACTGCCTCTATCCCAAGAGTGAGTAAACAGCCCATCATATGGCACTCAATTCACACCATAGCAAAAACTCACACACCACCAAAAAACAGGCGCCAAAGTCCACGACCGAATGGCCGAACTAATCGACCAATACTTCGCCAAGCACCTCAACCTCCCCTGGGAAGACGCCGTCCGGCTGCACAAGGAGTACTACCAAAACTACGGCCTGGCCATCGAGGGGCTCGTTCGACACCACCAGATCGACCCGCTCGAGTACAACGCCAAGGTGGACGACGCGCTGCCGCTGGACAACATCATCAAGCCCAGCGATTCGCTCAAGAAGTTGCTGGCGGACATCGACAAGAGCAAGGTCAAGCTGTGGCTGTTTACGAACGCGTACATCAACCATGCGAGACGGGTGGTCAAGTTGCTGGAGATTGAGGAGTTCTTTGAGGGCATCACGTTCTGCGATTATAGCCAGACGCCACTGGTTTGTAAGCCGCATGAGGATATGTTTAGGAAGGCGATGGGGGAGGCGAGGGTGGATGAGAGGTGGGAAGATTGTTATTTTGTTGGTGAGTACCTACCTTGAGACGTTCTGAAGTGCTGGTGATAAGAGCGTTGCTAACATGATGAATAGATGATTCCTATCAAAATTGCAAGAAGGCGCAGGAGCTGGGGTGGACGACGGCGCACTTGGTAGAAGAGGGCGTGAAGCCACCCAAGACGCCAGCGTCCAAGTACCAAATAACCACGCTGGAGGAGTTGCGGACGGTATTCCCAGAGCTCTTCAAGAAGGACGAGCAATAAGGTATTGGTGGTATGATGGGGAGCAGTATGTACGGCTCAGCAATGATAGATCTGGAAATCGTTCAGTTTGTTTCCCTTGGGACTCTCTTTGTCCCCTTCCTTCGAAGGTGCATGTGTATTGTGACGCGAAAGCCAAAGTATTCTTTCCTTCTTGTACTCAGTTCCCCTAAAAACGCCGTTATTCCCGATCGCCTAATGAAAGAGCATATCCCCGTAGTCGCTTAAACCCAAATGTCCCAACCGTTTGCCAGCACCGTACCCCCATGCATGCTTAAAACCCCATTCCCCCACAGTTTCACCCAATATTCAATACCTCCTAATACTCCTCAAAGTCTGATCCAACTTGACTAACACCTCATCCTTCTCCTTGACCGCCTCCTGCCTTTGTTTTTCGGCAACCGTCAGCTCCTCTTCCAGCTCCTTGATGCTCTGCATCTGGTCGTGCTCGCTATTATCGAGGCCCGGCAGACTAGAAATCAGATACTCGATCTGCTGCTCTCTAGTAATGAGATCGCGCGCGAGCTCGAGCTGCCCTGCTTGGAACACGTCGGGCGGGAGCGTGTCGACTTCGGGCGGCTGGTCTTTGGAGGGCGCGATGGTGTCTTTTGGGCCGAAGGTTTTGAGGTCGTGGTGCCGGTCGATGTAGAAGTAGGTGGCTATGAATTGGTCCATTAGCTGGAGAGGGGTTAGCAGGTGCTTTTTTTTTTTTTTTTTTTTTTTTTTTTTTTTTTTTTTTTTTTTTTTTTGTCGACAGCCTCCTGAAGCTGGGAGAGACGGTCGCTCATTTTGGTGGTGTTAGTGTTTGGAGATTTGGTAGATTCGAAGCTGCGAGGAGGTTCGGTTTGCACAGTCGGGTAGAGGATTATCGTTGCAATGCGATGGTGGCCGTCTGTGAAGACCGAAGACGGGAGCTGTCACTGTCAGGAACTGAATGAATGAATGCTTTGAACCGCGACGACCGCGACGACCGCGGGGGATGTGCATCATAGTGCATGCAGGATCCAGACGGGATGGATCCACTATTGACACAATGCGACCCACTGAGAAATGAAAGCTTCATCCACTGAGCGAAAGCATGCATCCATCATCAACTTTATCAAATTCGACATGGTATTTCATACTTGGTGCAAGTTGAAAAACAACACAAAATTAACACTGACTCTTTGCCAAATCGACATGGAAATCATACGATCAAGTTGAAGAGCCAATTATCCAGCCAATTGGTTGTATGGAAGATCTACACCAGAAAGAAACAGCAGATATCAAATACTTAAGCGCATAGGCTGAAAATCACCATGAGGCCCATGGCTGCACGACTTTCCCGGCTCACACTCGGAGCCCGCCGGTTATACTGCAGCCCGGGCTCTCAACCGCTCCGGTGCTTCTCCTCCGACCATGCGCCAAGTCCAAAGGATACTATCGCCGAGTCCTCCGCAGCCCCTTCGCCGGTCACCACTACCCCCAGCAGTATCACCAACGCCTCAGATGATCGAGGACGTACTGATCTCAACATTCCACTTTCCAAGTCCTCCAACCACCACAACCTTGCTTCATTCCTCCAGTATGCCAAGCGCACCGGTCTCGGTCAAGAAACCACCATCTTCGTCGGAACACACTACGAATACACGATAGCTTCCCTCTTAGCCGCGTACGGCTTCTCTCTCAACCGGGTAGGCGGGCAACACGATTTCGGAATCGATCTCCTCGGCACCTGGTCCGTACCAACGGCTGAACGTCCGCTACGAGTCATCGTGCAGTGCAAGGCCATTCAAAGCACTCGTCCTCATCTGATCCGGGAGTTGGAGGGCGCATTCGTGGGAGCGCCAGTTGGATGGAGAGGGTCCGAAGTATTTGGCGTCTTGGTGGCCTCGAAAATAGCCACAAAGGGAGTCCGAGACGCGCTGGCGAGGAGTCGGTGGCCCTTGGTGTTCATCGGATGTTCGAGGGAGGGGAAGGTTGAACAGCTCTTGTGGAATCACCGCGCCGAGCAGGAGGGGCTGCAGGGGTTGGGGGTTGCGAAGAGACACTCTCCGGAGGGCGGGGAGCAGTTGGTGTTGACGCACAAAGGAAAGCATCTTCCGTTGATCAAAGTGGAAGGAGGCTTGCCGGAGTCGAGCGGTGCTGAGCAAGGTGAAGCTTCGGAAAGTATAGATAGAAAAGATGATTCCGCCTGATGTTGATGGCACATTTGAGGATGTGAGAGATACGCTGTGTAAAATGTATTTCCATGCCCCGGCTGGGATACTCGGCAGGTCTTGAAATGCTTATAGCCCAGTGCTGTTGGACATTCTCTGAGCTGGGTGGAATGCTCTTAGTCTTCCCAAATCGCCTGCTTGGCTTTTAAGGCCTCCTCCTCTGCCTTCTTCTTCCGCTCTCTCTCCTCCTCCTTTCTCTTGCGCTCCTTCTCGCGCAAGGCCCGATCGTAGGCCCTTTGCTCCTCGGTGAGTTTGGGTGCTTTCAGCCCAAGAGCACCGGCAATCATGCGGCGGGCTACTGCGTCCGTCTTCTCGGGTCTCTTGTACTCTGAGGAGGCAGCATTGCTGGCGCTGCCTGACCCACTGTAGTCAAGGTATGGTGGAATCGAAGTGCTAGCTGATGGTTCTGGCTTTCTGCTGCGTGAAGATGGAGGAGATGGGGCTCTTTCTTCATCACTGTTGTTGTCGTCCTCCCACGATTCCGGCTCCGCACCAAAGTCACGCTCACGCTCAGACTTCTGTTCGGTCTTGGCCTCGGGCTCGGACTCCGAACTGACATCTTCGTCTTCCCAACTGTCGGCGACAGGCTCTGAATTCTTCGCCTTGGCTTTGGCAGTATTCTTGAGTGACATCTTGGAGGTGTCGTCGAGATGTACGTGAGAGGATGTTGAAGTGGACGCTCCTGTGATCAGGTCTCCAGTCGAAAGGATATTGTCTGATCAATTGGTGTTCTATATAGCTGATAGTCGGAGCCTGTGGTTTAAGTGTTGTGAAAGTTGAAAGAGGACAAGAATTCGATGTTGACCTGGAGCATGCAGTTATTAGGTACCTTCGACTTGGGCGTTCTGATATGCGGGATGCCCCGCTCCGGATCGGTGCTGCTATACTCGCCGTAACCTCTCCGGCAGCAGTGCTACAGTGCGACTTAACGGTTACCTTACCTCTAGGTATGAGTTGAACGATCTATACCAGAACTGGTCAAGCGGCTTGGCGACCGGGCGCTAAACCAACAGTGATGGAATTGAAGCCCGTCCTGTCCGGTCTGGAGGGCGGCGGACGAGCTGTTAGCGGGCAGGTACGTACCTTTTGTACCGTGACGCAACCGGAACGGTACCTAGAAGACAGTAATGTAATAATTCCTCCATCTTCTACCGCCGGCCGAAGACCGAGGGAGCTTCCCGGTCGCTGTTCGCCTTCCCGTCAAGTTGATTATTCATACATTCAGAAGAGAGAGTCATGGGCCTTGGGTTCCTCGGAGTCGTCGTCCTACCTCGCTACCTCTACACACACTGAAGGCAAAGGCCCCTTCATCTTCTTATCTCTTGACTGTATACTATTTTACAACTGTAAACTTTTTTTCCCAAATCCCGCCGCATCGCCGCATCTCCATCTCCCCGCGCCGCGACCTCTCCCGCCATCCCACTCTCAACCACATCCATCCTCCCCTCCGACCGCAACTCCCGTCCACCGTTGCCTTTGGTCCGACTTCGGGTCCACGCTCCCAAATAAGACGATACTCCTCCCCACGAAGCTCGGCCTCTACGATATCCTTTTAATTGCCTGTATCCAAGATGCTGTCCCGACAGCGCATTCCGCGCATCCTCGCGTCGAGGACCTCGCTCGCGCATTCGATTAGGTCTTCCAGCTTGACCACTTCTTCGATACGCCCTCTCGCCGCGGCTGGGCAACATGCCGTGACCCGGCCCCGACACGAAAGACAGACGACCCTCTCGAGTTTCTCGACTTACACTGCTTTGGGGAAGAAGAACACCAAGGGCTTTTTCGACAACTCGATCGAGCCGCTATCAGAGGAGGAGCGCAAAGCAAACGTTGAGCACGCCGAGGCCGAAGCAAAGGAGACTGAAGCAAAGGAGACCGAAGTAAAGGAGGCCGAATCGAAACAGGCCAAGTCCAAGTCCTCGACCTCGGATGCCCCGGCGGCGCCAGAAGATGGAAAGGCTGGCGCTGCTGGCGGCTCATCTGCCGGCTCGGGCGCGGGCGCAGACGGTGGTTCCGGAGATGGTGGCAAGCGAGGCCGCAAGCCCGGTGATAAGGCATTGGCGAAGCCCGTTGTACCAGAGATCTACCCCCAGGTCATGGCGATCCCTATAGCGAAGCGACCGCTGTTCCCCGGCTTCTACAAGGCCATCACTATCAAGGACCCCAATGTCGCTGCTGCTATTACAGAAATGATCAAGCGCGGACAGCCATACGTGGGAGCTTTCTTGTTCAAGGACGAGAACGCCGACGACGATGTTATCCGGAACCGCGACGATGTCTATGACGTCGGTGTTTTTGCGCAGATTACCAGCGCTTTTCCCATGAACAACCAGAACGGCGAGGGTACTAGTCTTACCGCGATCCTTTACCCCCACCGGAGAATCAAGCTGTCGGAGCTTATTCCTCCTGGCTCGGCTGAGGCTGCTTCAATCGATGGTGCGAAGGAGGGTGCTGCCCCTGAGCCGGCACCCGAGCCGATTCCTAAGGTGACCGACGAGTCCGAGCAGAAGGGTGACGTGGTGGCGAGCTTTGAGGAAAGCGCTGTGACACCTAGGCCTGAACCAAGCCAGAAGCCCTACGAGCCGACATCGTTCCTCAAGAAGTATCCTGTCAGTCTTGTTAATGTAGAGAACTTGACGGAAGAACCCTACGACCCCAAGAGTCAGGTTATACGAGCCGTTACGAACGAGATCGTAAACGTCTTCAAGGAGGTCGCCAGCATGAACAGTCTCTTCCGGGATCAGATTTCCACCTTTAGCATGAGCCAATCGACCGGTAATGTCATGGCTGAGCCAGCCAAGCTTGCTGATTTTGCCGCTGCTGTCAGCGCCGGTGAGCCTGCTGAGCTTCAAGAGGTTCTTTCTAGCCTGAACGTGGAAGAAAGAATGCACAAGGCTCTTCTTGTCCTGAAGAAGGAGCACGTTAACGCTCAGCTTCAGTCCAAGATTACCAAGGATGTAGAGCAGAAGATCACCAAACGCCAGCGTGAATACTGGCTTATGGAGCAGATGAAGGGTATCAGGCGCGAGCTTGGTATCGAGTCTGACGGCAAAGACAAGCTTGTCGAAAAGTTCAAAGAGCTCGCCGACAAGCTGGCTATGCCTGAGGCCGTGCGCAAGGTGTTTGATGACGAGCTGAACAAGCTCGCCCACCTTGAGCCTGCCGCTTCCGAGTTCAATGTTACGCGCAACTACTTGGACTGGCTCACCAACATTCCTTGGGGCCAGAGCAGTGCCGAGAACTTCGATATCCTGAACGCTATGAAGGTTCTGGATGAGGATCACTATGGTCTCAAGGATGTCAAGGATCGTATTCTCGAGTTCATTGCCGTCGGCAAGCTCCGCGGTACCGTCGAGGGCAAGATCCTCTGCTTCGTCGGCCCTCCGGGTGTCGGAAAGACTTCCATTGGCAAGTCGATTGCTCGCGCACTTGGCCGCCAGTACTACCGCTTCAGTGTTGGAGGTCTTACCGATGTTGCCGAAATCAAGGGTCACCGCCGGACGTACGTTGGTGCCCTTCCCGGCCGTGTCATCCAGGCCCTCAAGAAGTGCAAGACCGAGAATCCCTTGATCTTGATCGACGAAATCGACAAGATTGGTCGTGGCTACCAGGGAGATCCCTCGTCTGCGCTTCTCGAGCTCTTGGACCCCGAGCAGAACGGCTCTTTCCTGGACCACTACCTGGATGTCCCTGTTGATCTGTCCAAGGTGCTTTTCGTCTGCACGGCTAACCTGACTGACACCATCCCACGGCCCCTTCTCGACCGTATGGAGGTCATCAGACTTTCTGGATACGTCGCCGATGAGAAGATGGCCATTGCCGAGAAGTACCTTGCTCCTCAGGCTCAGGAGATGGCTGGTCTTAAGGGCGTTGACGTGCAGCTAACAAAAGACGCGATTGAGGAGCTCAACAAGTCCTACTGCCGTGAGTCAGGTGTCCGTAACCTCAAAAAGAAGATCGAGCAGGTTTACCGCAAGTCTGCCCTCAAGATCGTTCAGGACCTCGGCGAGCAGGCCCTTCCCGAGTCTGAAGCTCTTACCGAGGAGGGTAAGGCTGCCCAGAAGGAGACGGAGAAGAAGAAGAGCGAGGAGGCTGAGTCCGGTGAGACCAGCAGCCCGAAGGCCGCCACCGAAGCTTCTGAGAAGGAGACCACGGAGAAGCCTCGGGTAGCCATGAAGATTCCTGAGGACGTCCATGTCGTTATTAACAAGGACAACCTCAAGGACTACGTTGGACCCGCGATCTTCACTTCTGACAGGCTCTATGATGTGACACCCCCTGGTGTTACCATGGGTCTGGCCTGGACCTCCATGGGTGGCGCTGCCATGTATGTCGAGTCTATTCTCCAGAGCGCGCTCACCTCCAAGAGCTCGCCATCTCTCGAGATTACCGGTAACCTTAAGACGGTCATGAAGGAGTCTTCCGCTATCGCCTACTCGTACGCCAAGGCGGTCATGGCCAAGGACTTCCCCAACAACCGCTTCTTCGACAAGGCCAAGATTCACGTGCACGTTCCTGAGGGTGCTGTGCAAAAGGATGGTCCTTCGGCCGGTATCACCATGACGACCTCTCTGCTGTCGCTTGCCCTCGATACTCCTATTGATCCTCAGATCGCCATGACCGGCGAGCTTACTCTGACTGGCAAGGTGCTCCGTATCGGTGGGTTGAGGGAGAAGACTGTGGCCGCTAGGAGAGCTGGCTGCAAGATGGTCCTGTTCCCTGAGGACAACCTGTCTGACTGGCTTGAGCTTCCCGAGGTAAGGTTACATCCTGTCCAACCCTTATAAGATGTTATACAAATCGCTAACGTTTTCCTCTCTAGAACGTCAAGGAAGGTATCGAGGGCCGGCCTGTGCGCTGGTACTCTGAAGTCTTCGACCTGATCTTCCCCAACCTCGACCGGGAGAAGGCCAACAAGAGCCGGATCATCGAGGACGACAAGTCTGAGAAGGAGAAGTCCAAGAAGAACGATGATGACGATTAAACAGCTGTACGGCATGTAGGAGAATGGGGATTGGCATAGGAGCCGAGGATATCAAGCGAAAGATAGTGGAGAATGGCATCATCGTTGGCGTTCAAGGAAAGGAATGGAGTGCGGACGGGCGGCGGTTAATAGAGAAACTAATAACCGTCTTATTAAACGGAAACGCAGAGCGTCGTTTTTGGTTTTGGGAACATATACACTTTGCACACACATCTTTTCAAGGGGGGTTTTACATACATACAACATCTTCACTCTATCATGACCTTTCGAATATCAGCGGCGGCATTGTTGCGTTCTTGGTTCTGGTGTGTTTCAACTTCTTTCTTGTATAATATTACCACTGGTGGTATGGAAAAGTATTCATGGTTTCTGGTTGGTATGCGTACGTTTATTACTTCTACCAGATACGTTTACCACATTTACCTACCTACCTTCAGATGTCCTTGGAAAGCTTGAGATCCAACTTCAGGCAAGCACAGAAAACGATGCCCAGGATGCCTAATGCTACCAGTCTACCTACATCCCGTCAGTCATCCCTTGACCACGACACAACGTCGCTCAAGGAGTCAAGGACAAGAAAGAGATCTTGGAACCACAAGTCCACAGACACAAGCGAGCAACAACCGTTACGAGAGGCAGATGATGCGATGCGCTCATCGAACATGGCTGAACAACAACCCCCCAATCCACTTACAACACTACCGTTGCCGCTGTTACTACTCTCTCACATACATATCTCGGTTATCCCCTTCCAGTCAGCACAAGTCACATACATATCCTTCCAACTACAGTATCCCATCTAGTCATAACATACATACAAGCCAAAGATGCAGCGCCGGCAAAGCGAAGGAAGGGGTTGTTGCGGATCGTTCGGGTCCCGAAAATATGCAAAGCTTGGTTGGTAACGGGATCTGGTTCGCATGTGCGCGGCGGCCTCGATGGGTGTGCTCCTACTACTTACTGACTATGTACACGGAAGACGGTACGAAGACATGGGATTAAGCGAACTGTATGTAGGGCATCCTGGGCGTGATGAGGTGATGCTGCTGCTTGCTGCTGCTGATGGGTGCGGTGCGGGATGGAAAAGTGACAGACTGTTGGACTGACAGACTGACGTGCAGGCCAAGGATGATGACGGTGGCAGTGGTGATGCCGACGATGATGGTGATGGTGGTGATGACATGGTAAGTCCGATTTGCTCAAACCATTTGTTTTTGCTTGATTTCTTCCGGAACATAACCCCCCAAAGAAGAAACTGCTTTAACCATACCTACCTAAACTCTGACATTCATTTCACACTTCCAACCGAGTAGCGCAGCTTCTCACAATAATCACAAGCATTCGTTCAAAGAGAGAGTCCGTGAAGCAATAAATGGACGGACGTCATATCCCACCAATACCTACTCCCCATCAATATCATCACTGACTGGTCAAAGGGTGTTGATGCCCGAATATCTACCACCAATGCCCTGCCAGTAGGAGGTTACGAGAGATGTTCCTGTTGCTCTCTTACTGGTCGTTTTGCCATTGTTGTTTTGTTGCGCAGGACATCTGTATGTATATCTGTCCATCCATCCACTGACAGTCAGACGCTTCCATTGCACAGTGAGTGGTATCTACCTACCTGTCAACTTCCATCATCATCATCATCATCGTCGACTAATCGGCCGCCGTTTGTAGTGCTTTTCGTCGTTCAGAATATGATGTACTGTACTTGCATATGTGCCCCATGGAACCATGGACCATGGACCATGGCATACATGGCATATGAATGGCTTGGTTGTACTGGTAATGGTAGTGGTAGGGTAGGTAGATAGGGTACGTTACCATGCCTACCATGCCATGTCATACTTCCCGTCCCGTTATCCTGAGGAATCAGAATCAGAAGCAGAAACCGAAGCAGAAGCAGAAGTAAAAAAGCAAAAGCACCGGGATCGATACCCATCCATACAGATCAAAAGGAGAGAGAGGAAAAACGGGGCTGCAGCCGAAAGAGCATTTTGTTGCCACTGGCTGCCACTGGCTCTGAGCGGGCGGGAGTTGAGGTTTGCGGCTACGATTGTGTGTTGTGTTGTTATTCGGCAGCTTTGGTCTTGACGCCCGCCCGCTTTCATATGTGTGCCCGCACGCAGAGGATTAAACTGGCCAATGTGGACTCTATCCGATGGATGGATGGATGGATGGATGGATGGTGAGAGGCGAGTCCAGTCTATTCAGTCCCTCCCTCCCGTTGAGCGGGCGTGTGTGCTGAACGTGACGGGAGGAGCGGGGAGGCGGTTTTATGAATGGATGCTTGAGATGATGGGATGGATCTAGAAACTGCAGAAAGAAGGGCTGGAGATAGGAGCCACTTTCCCTAACCTGGATTTATGTCGACAATCACGACGGGTGTAGGAAAGGGATTATTTCCCAACGACACCACATACTCGATTTTAAGAATAAACGAGAAAGCCAGACACAGTGATTTCAAGTTCACGTACTCATATCAAGAATATCTGCCTGAGGCCTTGGGTTGCCGTTCGGGATCCCTCGACTGCCCTCCAGGTGTGACCTGTCATGTCTCACGAGAAAGGATAAGGCGGCTCTGGCTGGGCTGGGAGTGAGCGAATATTCTCAAACTGCCGGAATTCGTGGCCAGGATCGGATGTCCTCAGTATCCCAATGCTTACTGATGACTTAACTCTTCACTTTCGGAGCCTTATCACGAGAATAAAACATGAAGTGTGGAGCCTTATTGTGCGGCTCAGCAGCTTGCCCTTGCCCTGCTCTTGAGGCCCACAGGCACAGACCCGATCTTGGGGGCGCAGGGTTCGGATACGGATTTGGTTGCCGAGAATGATGATGACGGTGATGACCGGGCGTGGGCGCGGGTGTCGCCGTCTGAGTAGTGTAGTGAGGCTCACGACTTGYTTGATGCCGGTAACCCCGAAGCGTTGTTCGTCTGTCTGACTGAAACTGTGACCGCCTATATGGTGACCCGGCGGTCTGATTCATATCGACAATCAAGTCTCGGGATCAGAATATCTTTGGCCACAGGAACGAGTGGAGGAGGTGAAGTGTCTCTGAAGTGTCTTCCTCCAGAAAAGCGTCTGAAGCGGATCGCCAGAGCCCCTGTCGACCCGTTGCCCAGAAGGGAAACAGTGCCTTTATAGGGCTGGGAACTGTATCCACTCACACACTAACATTACCCTTGCTTTCTTCCCCATTTTTGAAGCTGAGGATGGAGCTTCCTCTAATCGCTTCTTTTCTCGGATTCTCTTGTCAAAAAGATGAACCCCTCATTTTTTTCTCTTCAGGCTCGCTTCGCGCGTTAGCGGTTAAACTACCCCTCAGATGATGATCATGGGCTACTCTCAAGTCTGGATAAGCGCTGTATCCATGAGGTCAGTTCTCTCCTCAGATCGAGATGTCATCCACTTTGGGTTTTTATGGCATACGAGGATCGGCCGGTAAATCAGGCACTGAGAACGACAAGTGTCTGACAAAGCTACCCGCCAACGTCTCTGCCCTGCCCTTAACTCAAAGATCCACGCACGCATGGCAACACCCAATTGCCTGGCATGGAGTCCATGAGATGGATGGCATGCATGTGTTAATTGGGAGTGTTCCAGGCGTGCTCACTGGCTGCCCATCCTTGGTTACACGTCACGGTCTTAAACTCCACTGGGAAATGCACCCACCCAGCCCCCGTGCGTGCTCACACCTTTTCGAGACACACACAGCCTCCTTCAATGGAATTGGCCCACTGCCACCCTTCCTTTTTCCAGAGCTTCAGGTCTGCAGGAAATCCGAAAGGAAGGCCTCAGGACACGAGACCCGGAGAAGCAAACGAGAACCAAAGGATGCCATGTACGCCTTCGAGTGTGCATAATGTGCATATCCTGGGGACGGTAGAGAACGCGGGACCAAAAACGGCCCCCGGACCAGGCACTCAGGCACTCCGGGGCACGGCCAAGACGGCCGGCCGCCAGGGGTAAAAGAAGCCTAGGGAGGGATCCATCTCAGGCAGCCTCAGGTGGCTGTAGGTTGTTTATCACTGGCGTCCATTTGTTGTACCGCCGTTTTACACATCACGACGGGATTGCTGTCCAAAGACCCCAATATGGCCAATGGCAAGATCCGATACACTAGTCAGGCCAGGCACCTTGAGGGTTGCAACTAAAATCAAGTCACGGCGGTTGGGACGATCTGATGGAGGGTCTCATGATGACAGCTGAAAGATAGACGGAGCTTCAAAAGGTATCACCCAACACCCCCGCAGACCAAATCCTTGGAACTTCCCACATCACAAAATCTTATATCCCACCTTTTATACCTTATACCCTGCCAAATATCCCCGATCTTATTGTGTGAACGTGAAAAGAGGCGCACGAAGCACGGCGTCTATCAACATTCATCACGGTTAGCTCGGTAACAGACACAACCCCTCCAACAGCTCCCGAGCTCACGTTATCTTGAAGGCATCCTCGTGTCCCGATTCACAACCACAAACACAGCAAAAGTAGCTATCCGATCCACAATACCTTCGACACAGCCCTGGACTAATCAACTTGACTGGGGAGGAGAGGAGGGGAATTATTGCCAACCACAAGACTTTCCCCTCGACAACTGAGAAGGCAAAAACATAACGCATCTGTTGGTTTCAACTGGGTTTCTTTGTATGGCGTCTTTGAACATCGACCACTTCACCAAGCGCTGCCATTGCTGTTGGATATACGGCGCCTAATGGTCTTCGCGCCGGCAGTCTGCATGATTGCTTGTCTTTAATGTAAGGTTGCGCCATCTTGCTTGCTTGCATCATCCAAGTCATTATTGCCCCTGAGCCAAGTGGTGATACAACTCCTTTTCTTGCCTATCCCAATGGTCTATAGGACTGGCCTGAGAAGGTCTAGCCGATAGGCCGTTAGGAGGTTGGAGGAGATTGAGGCTGGTTATGCGCCAGTCCAGAAGCTGTTTTCTCGCCACCAAGTCATTTCGGGGTTGCACAATGCCTATCGTTTTCAAGGTCTCTTCACTTTCTCTTGACTCACGGTGCTGACCATATAATTCTGTTTAGTCCTCCCTTACAACCCTCTGGATAAACTTTCAAACCTCTTAACCCCCAAAGGTCTTTATGGCTCAGGTACAACCGCAGCTTCCCCTAGCTTTACGGAACCTAGCATCAGAAGTAACAACAGATGGCGATTGGCCCCCACATCACAATAACTGGTGGCAAAAAATGCATCTCTGGCGGGATCATAAGGACGGCGGTGGTGATGGTCAAGGTGCCCATGATGCCGGGCCGGGATTAGGATTGGGATCAGCAGGAACAGCAACGGAACCGGGATCGGGAACAGGAGGAAGACAGGGAGGAGAGGGAAACATTACCACGAGTCCGGGTTCACAAACACAGCAGCAGCAGCACGATGACGGAGGCTCAAACAAACAAGGCACCATTCGCCGAAACATTCGAAAGGTGGTTCCCGGCCTGCCTCGAGCCCAGACATTCAAGAGACAACAATCCGAACAGCGCGACCATCTCCAACCTGTACAACCCACCCCTGCCGAGCGCAGAGTTGCTTCAGTCGATAGACGCATGCATGCGACAAACAGTGCATCGACATCGCTGGTTGGATTGGGTGTAGGAGCCGCCGCCTCGCTTCCCAGGAGTAGCGCGCCAAACTTCCATCATCACCACCACCACTTCGGCCGCTCTTCATATATCTCCCAGGCCGACTCTTCTGTTCCTTCGTTGCCAGCGATCCCTCAAGAACATGCCACGGTGAACAGCAGTATCCGAGGCCTGAACGGACATGAGCTAGAGCAAGAACTCGACAAGAACTACCTCGACCACAGCCGTCTGTTGCGAGCTTCGGGTCTTGCTCATGTTCATAGGTCGGATGCTGCCGTCTCGGACTGCGATGCGCACTCGATAACATCCTCCCAGTACCACAACATGATACACGACGAGCTGGAGAAGATATGGATCCTGAATCTGTCGATGCACTTCCGCGACAAGTCCAAGAGGGAGAAGTTCTTTGTGACATACCGACAGAATGACTCGCTATGGCGCAGAGTGACGATATCACTGGACTACCGTGATGCCCAGGAGGGTTCATTGGAGGAGGAGCTAGTCGATATAAAGTTCCAGCGCGACAAGAGTTCGAGGATATACGAGGCGATTCGAGACAGCCTGGGTGACATCCAGTTCTACCCTACCGTTACAAATCTGAAGCTCCAAACCACGGACAAGAGGTTACATGTCCACGTGGTGGAAGACGTCAATGTGAGTCCTGTTACCCTCGGTACGCACCAACTCACCATACTAACACCAACCCCCCTCCCCAGGAAATCATCAGCTACCCAACCGTGCGCATGATCCAGCACATGCGCTGCCGCCGCATCAAAGAATCCGAAGTCGAATTCGACTCCCACCTCTCCGGCTTCGTCTACAAAGTCCGCGTCAACGGCGAGACCCTGATCAAGAAAGAGATTCCCGGCCCCGACACCGTCGATGAATTCCTCTACGAGATCAACGCGCTCAACCGCCTCCGCGCCGCCGGAAACGTCATCGAGTTCTACGGCGTCATCGTCGACGAGTCGGGCGAGCACGTCAAGGGTCTGTTGATCAGTTTTGCTGAGCACGGCGCCTTGATCGACATTATCTACGACTACCAGCTCCAGGGCGGCCTTCCCTGGTCGACGCGCGAGCGCTGGGCGCGCCAAATCGTTGGCGGTCTGGCGGATATTCACGAAGCGGGGTTCGTCCAGGGAGACTTCACGCTGTCAAACATCGTCATCAACAATGAGTGGAACGCCAAGATTATCGACATCAACCGCCGCGGCTGTCCGGTGGGATGGGAGCCCCCCGAGGCGACCCCGCTGATTGAGAGCAACCAGCGGATATCCATGTACATCGGCGTCAAGTCGGATCTCTACCAACTGGGCATGGTGCTCTGGGCCCTAGCGACGCAGGAGGATGAGCCCGAGGCTCATGGCCGGCCGTTGAGGATTGGGCCTGAGGTAACGGATGTCCCGGATTGGTACGTCGAGATTGTGAATATCTGTCTGGACCCCAACCCCCGCAAGAGGAGACAGGCGCTTGATCTGCTGGATATGTTCCCGGAGCCGGAGCCTGTGGAGCAGAGTCAGTATAGCTATCATAACCCGGAGTCGGTGTCGGTTGATGATGGCTACTCACGCCAGGAGTATCTGGTTGGCACGGAGCCGACGAACGGGGTACCGAAGATTATCAAGACGGTTGAGTCGCCGTCGGATCGTGGGTGGGATTATTTCAGCAGTAATGTTGGTGGTGGTGCGAGCGGCGTGGGAAGGGGTCGTTCGGCGATTTCTCCCGCACCGTCGGAAGACCAGCACTGGTATCCGCCACGGGGTAGATCACCACCTTCTCCTCTCCCGAGTGATGGCGGGTACGATGACCCGGCGAGATTCCGACATCACCTGCGTCCTTGGGGAAACAGCAGTACTTACCAGGAGCCAAGCAACTTGACCGTTCCGTCTTCGTACGGAGATAGGCAGCACGACACAGAAGGATCCAAAAAGGCCCTCCAACAACACGATCCAAGGATCTCCTCCACCTCCTTCGTCTCCGCCGCCCCCTCCGGCGACACCGACACCGCCTCAACACCGCTCAAAGACTCTCTTCTCCGGGAAGCCCTCAAGTGGCGACCCGAAACCGCACCTTCCAGCGCCCCCACAGCCGCCAAACCGCACGAACTCACACTCCGCGAACAATACGACTCGGAAGGGGAAACCCAATTCAACACGACCCAATCTCACCACCAAACCCGCCCCAGCCGTAATAACCACCACTACGAACCTCAAGACTCGGATGCAGAAGAAGAGGAAGACAACAACAAAAACAAACCCCTCTCCCGCGCCGACTCGGGCAAGTACTTCACCGAGCCCACCAACCTGAAGCCCGGGCCAGATCTAGCCTACGCAGCCATCAACGAGGCTCGAGATAGAGATAGGCTGGAGCAGCAGTTTAGGATGGAGGCGGCGGAGGCTATGATGGCTGGAAGGTATCATGGGCATCAAGAGGATCACCGCGCAGCACATCAGGATCGTGTTGGAGATCGGAATAATAATACGCACAACACACAATTGGAAAGGGATCGGGAGAGGGAATATGAGCGGTATGGTGGTGCAAAGGTGCCGGATGTTTTGAAGGGGATGGGGGGTGGTGCCTCGGGTTGTGCTTATGATTCGTTGCCTATTTCTACGAGGGGCTCGGGCTCCAGGGAGAAGAAGGGGAAGAAGCATTTTGATGATGATGACGAGGATGATGAAATCGACATGGATTTGTTCGCAGGTCAACAACGTCAACATCATAATTACGAGACGACGAGAACCTGATCTATCACGGCTGCGACGAACGGCGACAAACAATTCGCGGGCTTGTAAACGAATGGACGAAGGAACGAATAGCGATGGCAGCAGCTGCCAAACAACACCCTGACAAAACCACACACGAAAACGATATGGACGACAAACACAATTGACCTTTCTATCTGCTTATATGCGCTCTTCGCGCGGTACGACAAAAAAATAATTTTTTTTTTGTTTATCGCAGCAAGAGCTCTGCTCTGCTCGAACAAGTCAGCGGAAATGTTGCCAGATATGGGAGGCCTCCAATGCCCACTCCACACACACACATACATACACAACACACGCACCCAAAGACCAAGTGGTGGTCTGGTTTCCCATAACCTCACAAAGCGAGAAAGCGAGAAAGCAAGTAAGCATTGAATGGAATGGTATAAAGGGGTACAACTTGGTAGTACTCACGTTAGTCACTAGGAAGGATAACTGTTATGGGAAGGGCGACACATTTGCATGGGATATATTTATGACGTTGGATATTTTCATTTTCATTTTCTCTTGGTTAGTTCGATAGGTACCTCCGGCTGGGGTGGCATTCTGCTTTTTCTGCACTTTTCTGTTTTTGGTTTTTATGTATAGCCCCATACACTCATTATGTTGCTTGGTTGGGGTGTTTGTTTATATATATATCTATATACACGTGGGATGGATGCCCCGCCCGGGCAATGAATGTTATAGCTACCTAGCTGCCTACCAAGTTATCGGACTGAGTTAGGTAGAACGCATGCATGATGAATGATAAGTCAGTTTGAATGAATGAATCCATTACCTACACGACTGACTGCATGTTCACTGTCTGTTGTAAGAATGTGATGATCGACTGTTTTTCTCGTGTGTGTGTGTGACTGGAAGGTAGGTAGGTAGGTATGTAATAAGTCGATTCAGATCAGCTCGATTAGACTACTCGCTTGATGAAAAGCTAGGTAGGAAAATCTAGGTATGTATTTCGCAAGCAAATACGCATCTCCCCAGCCAGGCCTTAAGACTTTGGGCTGGACAGTCTCGCTACAATGGAGTTCTTGCCCATCTATTCTAGGTACCTAACCTACCGGAAACTATCAGTCACGCTCAACAATTACCACAATTTGTGCCCTGGCTGGCTGCTTTGGGACCACATTCATACCTTAGTTAGAGTCCCTTCCTTCCCTGTGTGTTTCACAGGGATAGTTAAGATGGCCGCCGCCGATAAGTGGTATCAAGCTAGACTTTGCGTCCCGACGTTGCTCTGATTTTTTGATGAGTGATTAGTTGAAAGACTATGAAGTCATGGTTGCTTAGAGAGAGAGAACAGGGGGTCCGGTCCTTTTTTGTTGCTGCTCTCTGAACGACAACCTTTCGTTAGGAGACTTCAAGACGGGAGTGCCGAAGAGTCCACCATAAGTATAGAGTTCACATACGGAGGGAGGAGCGATGATTAGAAGTCGCTGCCATCATGATCCAGTCCAGTGTTGTCTTTCATCTGTCAAGGTCATGGCTGTTTCGTTGCCTACCTACCATCCCGATGAAGCCTGCCTGACACGTGACGAGAGCTTCAGACTGATCTGATCTGTATGCACCTTCTGACAGAACAGCCTGGTTGGTTACCTGTAGCAATCTGAGAGTGAAGTGGCCGCCGTCGTTTTCCTTTCACATATTGTAGGTTTCTCACCCTCGAAGATCAATCAGCGTGATCTTTTTTTTTTTTTTTTTWAAAAAAAAAAAAAAAAAAAGACCGAGTCGATGAGCTCATCAGGAAAGAGCTGTAAAACCTGAGGATAAGACACGAAGGCCCCATCCCATCATCATGCGTAATTTGGAACTATCTCGAGGCGATACGACCGAGGGTTGGACTTGGGTGGCTGTCCAGAGAAGGAGAACTGGGGGGATTGGCGTGCCGATTTGGTCTAGTTTTGTAAATATTTGGCACTCAGCCTTTTCTCCTCTGGCCCGGATACTAAACAGAAGACTGATGGAGGAGAGAAAGCCAACGTACGATTAAGCGACGGTTCCCAACGAAACGGACAACATGGCCTGAGCTCCCAGCTGCTTGGTCTGGATGGCCTGATCACTTTTAAATCTCTTGGCACACACGTTCCCGCGAAGCTAAACGACATTTCATGCTTTTGATGGCCCCTTGATGACGGGTAGGGCCGACGGACCTGAACCGTACATAGAGATGTCGCAGACTCGCAGGCCGGATCGGGTTTGGGGTTGCCGGTTGACGCCCGAACCCCACCAGGACTTGAGTGATGGATGCTCCCGATGCTTATCTCCGCCTCCGGCTCCGTCGCGGCTCCATCTTGGACGCAACTCCCCACGGGGACCGTCTCTATACATAGTATATTAATTGCCTTCAAGATGGTTTTTGATCAGATTAATTGCAGAAAGGGTGTGGCGCCATGGGATTGCTGCTGTCGTTCATGCACGATTGCATCTCAGTCTTTCTGGAAGCCTCCTCTTCTTGGCTTACGCAGAGACCATGGCCATGGTTGAAACCTTCAAGTTGGCTAAGCAGGCGTGGCACGCGTTTGAAATCTTGGCTGGCCAGAATGCGAATAAGCTGATTGGCTACCGGGATACGCAGTGCGGGAAGGAATGTTGGGAAATCGGACTTGAAAAGGGCATGGTTGCATCGGGCAAGCTTTGTGATGCCCCTGGTTGGTGCTACGTGGGGGTGGTGTCAAAGCGTGAATTCATGATGGGATGAACCGTCATCTCGAAATTGATGAACCAAGGAAAGAGGGACATAGCAGATGAAGGCGTGAACTGATGATTGCGGGCTCCATAACCTCAGCTGCAAGATTAGTTGCAAATCCGGGGAAGGCGCAGTTCACACCCGCGGTTTCGAATCAGGTCGTGGTCCGTTTGATATCAGGTTCTCCAGTGTCGGTGGAATGAAGCTCCTGCTTGAGTTGCTATCTTGCCTTATCATACCGGTATTCCTGGAGCGCTCTTGCTCGACTTCCTTGTTGTCCTTGGGGTTTCGTATCGAGTCGCAGCAGCCTGTCAAGTTGTTGAAGCGAGAGTGTGCAGTGCGTTGGGCCTCCGAGACAGCCGAGGCGCACGTCAGCCGTCCGCATTGAGATTGTCAAGTTTTCAGTCGGGACAGGCCGGGTTCGTCGTTCGATTCCCAAGCTTCGTTGAATTCGATGATCTGAGGCATCTGTAGTCGAAAGATGGACCTCACCTTGCCACACCTTTTGTGCGAAAGAGGGAAAGGGTTGTGTAAAGTCACAGGTTGATTGCTGTCAATGTCACATGTACCAGTCAAACAAGTGTGGGACGGTAGACAGTGGGTGACAAACAGGCAGCGAGCACATGCCGCCACAATGTACAAGGTACGCAGACCATACTTTCCAAAACGAGTATATCCGGCCAATCGCAGTTTGTTTCCAACTTATACGGCCCCACCTGCCCTGGATTGCAGCATGTCCCCAACATTCTGCTCAACAAAACTTATCAACGGCAAATTCAGGACGACAAAGACGAGCGATCAACGCATGGCTCGCCCGGCTGAGCGCCAACAGAGCGCCAACATGGGCCAAAACAGCCCCAAAACAAAGCCCCAAAGGCACTTGCTTGGTGAGAAGCACATGCCTTGACTTGTGAAAACCCCAACCAGTTTCCACTGCCTTCGCCGGGGTCTGGCCAGTCCAAAGGTTTGGTGTCTCGAAATTTGCTTGTGATTTACGCCCTAGGGCGAACGGGAGGCGAAAAAGTTTGAGGGATACCCAGAACCTAAATAAATATCTGCCCGCGTAGACACTGCCCTGCTGTATCCGCTTTGATCAGGTTAGCGGGCATTCACGCACTAACAAGTACGTGTGCAGCACTGAAGCAAGCAGGAGTGAGTGCGTGGGTGGACTCCAATCTGCAAGTACCAAAGGGTCCTCTCCTCCCAACCGAGAACCCACTTCACGGGCAAAGCTTGACTTTGATCTGAGAACCTTCCTACTTTATAACCTCTGCCCCGACTCCTACTTTTTCCCTTCCCTTTCCTCCAGCCCACTTGACCTAGGCCATCTCCCTCCCGACTCTTCCCAACTCGTTGTTCTCAGCAACGACAGAGCGGGCAACACCTTTTCACAACCCATTCAGTTTGTCGTCGACTTCATCCCTCGACAACAACATCGACACCATGGCGTCGACTTCCGCCACGGATATCCCGCCTGAGGTCCAGGCTGTGAACATCCCCGATGGCACCACCGACTTCGTCCCTCTCAGAGGCAAGAAGTACGACCTCAAGAAGCCTCACATTACCGAGATGCCCATCACCTGGGGCAACTGGTGTAAGTACATGTCCTTCGACTGAGAACAAACAAGACGCTGACAATATCTCCCTCACAGACAAGCACGTCAACTGGCTGAACACCACCTTCATCATCTTCGTGCCCCTCGCCGGTCTCATCTCCGCCTACTGGGTTCCCCCTCAGTCCAAGACCATCATCTTCTCCATCGCCTACTACTACTTCGCCGGTCTCGGTATCAGTAAGCATCCTCCGCGTCCAAGAATATCAGAAACGGCTCAATGACTAACTCACTCTCCTCTCTAGCTGCCGGTTACCACAGACTTTGGGCTCACACCTCTTACAAGGCCACCCTCCCTCTCAAGATCTGGCTCGCCGCTGGTGGTGCTGCCGCCGTTGAGGGTTCCGCCCGCTGGTGGTCCAGGGATCACCGTGCTCACCACAGATACACCGATACCGACAAAGATCCCTACTCGGTCCGCAAGGGTCTCCTCTACTCCCACATCGGCTGGATGGTCATGAAGCAGAACCCCAAGAGAATCGGCCGTACCGACATCACCGATCTCAACGAGGATCCCGTCGTCGTTTGGCAGCACAAGCACTACATCAAGTGCGTCCTCATCATGGCTCTCATCGTCCCTACCCTTATTTGCGGTCTCGGCTGGGGTGACTATGCTGGTGGCTTCATCTACGGCGGTATCCTCCGTATCTTCTTCATCCAGCAGGCTACCTTCTGCGTCAACTCTCTTGCCCACTGGCTCGGCGACCAGCCCTTCGACGATCGCAACTCACCGAGAGATCACGTCATCACTGCCCTCGTCACCCTTGGTGAGGGTTACCACAACTTCCACCACGAGTTCCCCAGCGATTTCCGTAACGCTATTGAGTGGTGGCAGTATGACCCCACCAAGTGGTGCATCTGGGCGTGGAAGCAGCTCGGTCTCGCCTACGACCTCAAGAAGTTCCCCCACAACGAGATTGAGAAGGGCCGTCTCCAGCAGCAGCAGAAGAAGCTCGACCAGAAGCGTGCCACCCTTGACTGGGGTATTCCCCTCGAGAACCTCCCCGTTGTTAGCTGGGACGACTTCGTCGAGGAGTCCAAGAACGGCAAGGCCTGGATCGCTGTCGCTGGTGTCATCCACGATGTCGGCAAGTTCATCCAGGACCACCCCGGTGGCAAGGCTCTCATCAACTCGGCTATTGGCAAGGACGCTACCGCCATCTTCAACGGTGGTGTCTACAACCACTCCAACGCTGCCCACAACCTTCTCTCCAACATGCGCGTCGGTGTCATCCGCGGCGGCTGCGAGGTTGAGATCTGGAAGCGTGCTCAGGCTGAGAACAAGGACATCGCCACTGTTACCGACTCTTCCGGCAAGAAGATCGTTAGAGCTGGCCTTCAGCCTACTCGTGTCACTCCGCCCGTTACCACGGCTGATGCGGCATGAGTGGAGTTAGAGTGATGAGCCTTTACAAAGTCTTCTGTTCATGGAAGACTTCAAAGGGGATGAAAATTTGCATGGGAAGCGGTGGTTCTAGCCGTAGATAGCGCGCAATGACCACGGGTTTGTACAGTGAGAGAGAAGCAAGACGGAATTGCGATATACATCTGCACCCACGTTCCTTTCGCTGTACATACACTTCCCGACTTCGGTCTTCGGCGTTTTGGGGAGATTTGGGATTTTGGTCTGCATGGAAAAATAGCATGCTTTTTGGACGCGTATGATAACAACATGGTATGGATTGAAAAGGCGGATACTTCAGGGTTTACAGGTGACGGAGATACCAACAGATTAGATTGCGACTTTGTGTGGGTTGGCTATTCTTATGGCAATAGCATCATACAATCGTTATGCTAGACATTCAAAAATATTCAAACCATATAAAAAAATGCTGGTTCATTCTGATGCTCATTTCAAGTGCTCTGATGACGATTCATAATGTACAGTCCAATACTGGTTTGTTTGTTAGCTCGAGACCTTGGGTCAACTTCCCTAGGCCTTTTTACATTTAATTGATTCATTTCGTTCCATGATCAAGGCGTAATCTCACCTTGAATATGCCCTATCGAATCTTATTAATGCCTTTTCAATCCGTATTTGGCCATTGAATTTGTCCTTATGAGGTTTGGGACAATTCGGGATGGATATCGTCCAATATGCCAGGAGTACCAAGCTAACAAACAAACCAGCATTGGGCTGTATCTCCGCTGAACCCGAGAATCCACACGATTGCTTACCGTGGTGGGACTCCAACTCGAGAGTTCGATTACGCCCTTTCCATGAGCGGAGCAGCTAACGTTGTCATTCTCTCCATATGCTTTATCCATCATCAGCCTCTTTATGGAATCCGCGGTGATGAAGTTATGGAGGATAAATGACTTGGTCCACACCACGTGGATGTTATCAAGGTAATCCAGTTATACGGCGGGATGCTCGGTCTTTCAAGCATCATGAAACGTCGTGAAAGGAGTTCTTGTTGAAACCTCAGTCGTCAAATCATCCAAGCATCAGTCTTCAGTCATGTCGTCAGTCTTCAACCGAGGTAGAGTCCCAACACTCAACATCGGTACATACTTACTCTCCAGGATCTGCCCTACTGAATACTCAACATCATGCTCGAAAAATATACGCATATACCATTTTCCCCAACGTCATTTTTCATCGTCATTGTCAACGCCTTTTCATCGTTCTTTTTACCATCATTTTTATGATGTCTGTTTAACACTTATTCAACGGCCTTGTATTTACATATATGGCCGTGTTCATTCCTGCAGCATGTAGTGCAGTAAGGGAAGCCGCTCTTCTACCCTTAACCCTAACCCAAAGCTTTTCTGCCAACCCAGGATGTTGCTTGGTGGCTGAGGAGAAAAAAAAGTTGCAAAAAAAACATACAACACCAGGGATTCGCTGGTCGTCACCGACCCAACTACTAGTCTGGCGATATGTCTGCATGTCTATGGGAGTGGGAAGGACAGGAAACGGGTCTTTTAATCACGTGGTAGGGTCAAAAAACTGAACCACCACCTCCCATATCCATATCGTTTAGACGGAGGCAAGACGGTAAGTGGGGAGGCGGCGCTAAAAAGATGAATATAATTGGGCGGATTAGAGAAAAGTTGACCGTCCTGACACTGCGGCTAGATCTTTTACACGGGCAACACCAAGATTGCACTCGGTCAGAAGACCACTCCTGATTAGTTCCTAGTACTCCTCGGCCCGGTTATGTGTATGCAGATGAGAGCGTGGCAAGGGAATCTCTCGCTCTTGTCTTGTTGGATCACAGTTTGGTGATCCACTACGACAAACTGATCACGATGGACCTCCTTCATGTACCTGCCTTAACCTACCTTCTTCTGGAAACCATAACGCCCCATAACGAACGATGTTCGGGAAAAGCTGAAAAGCTGATCTGGTTACATTCACTTAATACTGTAGGGTTCGAGATGGAAGACATGTACCTCACTTTTCCTTGATGTTTGCTCTTTTACTTTCCCTGCACTTGGGGTAGGGGGGTGGCCTGTTATCAGAGCGCAATACCCGCGGTACGGGTATACTACCACCATCCTAGGTCGCGGCCGTACAAGCTCCTCTTCCGGTAGCTGAACCTTGGACTTCAACGAAAGCATTTCTTTGACAGTATGGACAGCTGCTTTATGTCTTACTGTCAGTGCGATCGCCGCTTAGCGTCGGTTCCATGCGCCCACAGGTCCCAAAGGAAATGAAAAGTAAGGCATCAATGCATTGTCCGCTCAAGGACACTGGTTATTGCAACGCCTTGGTTGTTGACAGCACTGGCAGCCTAGGCTCTACTGCGATTTGCAAATTTGCAGGTTCCACTCGGATTTACAGCCCTACCCGCGCCACGGGCCGCTGCTGGTACACTATTGCCAACCCTGTAGACGCCCTGAAGTCTCTAGGTCCAGAATGCCCGGCCTCTAGAAAAGAAATGTCCTTTGGGTGATTGGCCTGTAATTAGGAGGAAGCCGCCAGCCATCTCGCACTTGGTGACAACACAGAGAGTCTCATGCTCCATCATAGCCTCGAGAAAACATAGGGCTCTAGTTTGTTTTCCTTATTGTGTCCTTAGTGGCAGGATAGAGAAATTCCCGGCACTTCCATAAACTCAATCCATTGATCATCAACCATAGCATCCGCCACCTCCAAGACAACACGATCATCCTCGAGTGCCTCATCTACCTCAGTTAAGACGTTCCTTCCCCAACGCTACGATGCTTCGACGACTGCGCTCGCGGTTCCAGACGCGTCTCAAGCGACACGGAAATGCGCAGG